>BGPT01003164.1:242-21711 GCA_003297045.1 Symbiodinium sp. clade C Y103 | reverse complement strand
ACACTTTTTACTTCAAAATGTGCTTCGCGCCACAACGGCGTGCAATTTTTCATGTCTCATTTGCCAAGATGTCTCCGCACCCGCCGCTTTAGCGAGCCTGCTTTTCGACCCTCCGGAGCCACAAAACAGTGGAAAAACACAATGTTTCGCGACTTTCCTACCTTTTCGCGCACCTGCATCTCTTCTCTTCTGACTTTCTCATCTCTTATCTTCTCTCTTCTGACTTTCNTTCTCATCTCTGATCTTCTCACTTCTGACTTTTCTCACCTCTGCTTTTCAACTGTCCATATTGTCGGAAGTTTCACTTCTAAACTTCCTTCGATTAATTCCACCAAACAAAAAACTTCATAGATCTTCATAGGTTTAATCCATCTCTATGTATCTCAATGTGTATACCATATTACATAATTATATATGAGTAATTATGTATGAGTTCTTGTGCATCCAGCTTTTTCTGAAGACCGCGTTTACCTCTTGCTCCTGAAGTCTTTTGCTATGTACAATTTTACACATCATTGGATCAGGCTCTTACCAACCTTTCCCACCCAGCACGCTAGACATGACCTTGGCACATGAAGTGCAAAACCTACAGTGGAGTCACAAATTGCAAAGTCCACATGTTGCAATTGGGACCCCAGCTCCCGCGCCAGCACCATAAACAAAGAATGCTGCCATGGTCGGGGTCCTGCACTGTGGCACACAGGCTAGAGATGGCCAAAGATGGCTCAAGATGGCTAAAAATTGCTACATAAACCAAATGACCAAACCTTCCATATCTCAGATCTCTGCAATCATCTCCCTACTGCATATCATATACTGTAAATCTATGTTTTTTGAGATTCATGCTGCCATTCAATTCACTGTTGGGCTGAGGGCATGGCACCTGCCTATAGCCTTAGCAAAGCAATTGCATAGCAATCTGCTCGATGACATGTCACAGGGAGTCTGAGCGAGTTGCGGAAGAAAAAGGCTGGGCTGGCAAACCTGAGCAAACATCTACTTGAGCACCTTGAGCAACTTTAGAACTTTGGTGCAACTGCAGCGGCAATCCATCGTCTGCCCTTCTCTGCATGCAAGCAGCGGCACGCCCAAAAGACCTTGTTGAACTCCCCAGGCACCAACTAATCCACCTGCCGCAATGTTGTGAAGCAATGACCGTCTGCCTCAGGAACACTGTCCAGAATGCAACCAAGAGAAAAGGAAGGCAGCTGTACTAACAGTTGCAACATGCTATGTGCTG
Organism: Symbiodinium sp. clade C Y103; assembly: GCA_003297045.1. Lineage (NCBI taxonomy): Eukaryota > Dinophyceae > Suessiales > Symbiodiniaceae > Cladocopium > Cladocopium sp. clade C. The sequence goes on along the minus strand of BGPT01003164.1, from coordinate 20,471 downwards.
CTGAGGAGCCGTGGAGCCCAAAGACTTTTGGATATGTTTAGAGTATCTCTAAGTCACTTACAGCAGAGATAGCATGGAAAGAACCTGTTTTCCTTCTGAGAATCACTGCATCCGGGTGAGACTCGTTTGGTCTACTGCCTTGTCATGGACACAAATGGATCCTAGACCAGTGACATTTTCCAAGATCCAACCAGTGCTACATTGACCTGGGTCGCATTGACCTGGTCCGTTCTGTGCACAGTTCTCACACTGATCGGCGCAGGAATAGCAACGTCCAGCATCCCATCCAAAGCCAGGTACGCATTCAGCACAGCCATCTACACCAGCTCCTGTGCACCGCTTGCATGCTGTAGCACATGCTTCACAACTCCGGTCGGGCGTAAGCCCAAAGCCATCCCGGCAAACATCACAGCCAAAGCTGAAGTCGCAAACGTCGCACCCATCAACCTTGCATTTAGAGCATTCAGAGGCACCTCAGCGGCTGGTGGTGCAATCGCAAACCGCATTATAAACTACCATGCTATGTCAAGGAAAACTTGAAACAACAGCTTTTAAACTCAAACCATGTTAAATATTTGTGAAATCATCTTAGTTAAATCCAGGCCTTGTAGTCCGTAGCCAGGCCTGCAGCTCCCAGAATCACATCGACCTGGACCAGCCTTTGTGCAGTTGGAGCAATGTATTGAGCAGGGCGCACAAACACCTGTGGCTGTCAAACTAAAGCCTTGGTGACACTGCTCAGGGTCACACCGACCCTCACCTAAAAGATCACACCTTGAGCAATGGTCAGCACATGGTCCGCATTCCTGTACAATTCGACTGCCATTCCCATCACTTCCCAAAGATCTCAAAGTGGTGCCCTCGGCGCATTCCTGGCAAAAGTCCAGGGCTGGGCAATACCTGCATCCCCGCACTAAACAGGGCAAGCAGTCTCCTTCCTCATCCAAGCCAAAAGTTGCAGGACAACCACGACAAGGCAGCTTAGCTGGCAGTATGACTTTGGTGGGCGCATCCGATATCACGTGCAAATCTGCATGAGACTTGGAGTCTTCACGGTCTTCATCACAGCTGCAGAGGGGACTGAAACAAGGAATGCAAAAGCCTTGCGAGAAGCCATAGCCAGGAGAACATCCGCCAGCATCGCATTTTCCTGCACCAGCATGGTGGCACATTGCACAGCCAGGGGCGCACGGCGAACATATCCGCTTCACCACTGAGTCGACAATTTTCACCCCAGGCACCTCCCCTTCTTCTGGCACAAAGCCGGCCTCACATTCCAAGCATGATCCTTCAGAGTCACACCGGAGGCAATGAGAGGAGCACACCTTTCGAATGATCACAGCTGACTGTACTGGTGATGGGCTCAAAGCTCCCGTGCCAGGATTTACAGCTGTCACAAAGATTCTTGCCCGAGCACTCCAAGGAAATTCCTCGATTGTCCATGTTGCCACGCTTGGAAAACTGCTCTGGTAAAGTGCTAATCCGCCTGCTCCGCTACGTAGCATGGCTGTGTAGACGCCAGGATCAAAGTCATGGCTGGTCAGCCACCATCGCATCTGCAAAGGCTTCGCTACAACATGTCCATATCTCAAACCTCGATTTCCATCACCACCGCGGCCCTCCATGACTTGTAAGCTGGATGGGCTGGGGCGTCCATCCGGCACCACCACATAGTAAACGAGCGGTGCGCCACGAGCTTCACGAATTTCGTTTGAAGACACGCAGGGGACACTGACTAGCACACCTGTTTGCTCTCCCTCGATGTCGGTATTCACTTGAGGGGCACAACAGCCCTGTGGTAAGCCCATAGTGCTGGTAAGCATCAAGACAGGTTCCTGGTTCCCGACAGGACCATAGTGGAGCATTGTCAGCGGACATATGTTGAAGCAAACAGAGAGACATACACAAACCAGAGCTACACCAACAGGAGCCCAGTATATTAGCAACCATGTTCTGGAAGGTTGAGGCAGCAAACGACGCGCAGAGTGTGACTGAAGCTTCACCTGCCAACTGAATGCATGTTCGCAATCAAAAATGAAAAGAATAAAGCCACACAGGTAATTGTCAAAGTCCAGAGTAGTGAAAACAACCCACAGCTTGCCAATAGTAGCAATAGGTGTGGTGCTGGTCAATATCAGCTGAATCGCCATGAGTACGACAACTACTGCCACGATGTATTGCAAAAGAAATGCCCCAGAGCCCAAAATGCGCTGCTGCATGGTCATATGGACCGCAGGTCTGTGGGCCAAAACACGGTATAGCTTCGCAGCATCTTTGAACTCACCACTGACCCTGAAAAAGGTCAGAAGCATCGACAAGCACTTCATGGCATTCACAGTCCAGTAGTCAGAAATCGGAACAACCCACTGGCCGCTTTCAAAGAAATACTCCGGCGAACTCCATCCAACAATCCAAAGCATTCCGAACTGCCCAGCTGCTACTGCCAACATGGGTGCTAGGACACTCGCTTTCCCACTGACAAAAATGAGATTGTAACAAGTGTGGCTGAGGTCGATCACCTCTTCTTCTAGCTGATCCACAAGTGGGCTAGTGACAGAGCCGTTTGAGCCGTTGGGGGTCCAGTCGGAATGAGTGAAATGAGCTGGACTGGCACGATCATGTGCACGACCATTTGGACGACCACCATTCATTTCACTTTTCACCAGGCTGAGCTCAAGATCGTCCCAGGAATGAGCCATATCAACGTAGCCTGTAGTTGGTGACCTCGTCCTGGGAATCTCTACTCGCATCTACGAGCCCTGGGCAGCTGCAGCATGGTGCGGCTACGGATTTGAACAAAATTCTAGAAATTATAATCGTCACACTTTGTGATGAGATCTTTGAAAAACTGAGCTTGCTTGATGAATAGTAGCAATGGCATGCAATGACCATATCAGGGTCTTCCAAGTGTGCCATGCCATGCGCATGATCGGTTCAGGTTTAGCTGGCACATGTTCAAGACTTCAAGCTTGATCCAAGCAATGAGCACGCGTCAGGCTGCGAAGTATGCGGCTTCTTGAAGCAACATTCATCACTGCACAACGGTGCACAACCACTGTGAGATTTGCAGTGTGCATTTGTCATCATTGACCATCATCTGTCAAAAATGCCTAACTAAGTGCGTCTTAGCTGCCATGTAGAGCCTCCATCGGACACTGTAAGGCGTGATAGGTGTACAGAAGCCCACAATTGAGGGCCTCAGAATTCTAACAGTATCTAGCGAAGATCTGACAAGATCCGACAAAGATAGACTTGAATGTTTTTCGAGGTCGACGCAAACAAACCAGGTGAAAGAGGTGCACCTTGAAGCACATGGATTACCTCGAGTCCACAGCCCTGGTCTTTGCAGCACAAGATTTTGGGGCTACTCGGACAAGAATATCCTGCCCATGCAATGTGAAGTAGTGAAACGACCTATATCGGTCACCTTGCTCCCTGCAATAATCATTCAGGGTTTCTTGACTAGTGCACCACTGAGGCATTCACTGAAAAGCCGCAGCCCCAGACAATGGATGGCTGAACCTGGATTAACGATGATTAACGATGCTGAGAAGCACAGGAAGCGTCTTCCCAAAGGAGTAGGGTGGCTCAACAGTAGGAAGTCTCAGCACTGAACAGGTGATGTCAGGCATTGCTTTTGATAAGCAGGGCTGGCCAACATGCTGATTCCCTTTAAGTGATGAACTTGTTCTTTGCAAGTGGCAAGTGATGTGAGGCGGCCGCCTGTGATCCTTTTGTCTGCTCCACGTTTCTTCATAGTCCCTCACAACGTCTTTGCAAGTCTCCCCTGTCCATCTCTGATGTGATGCTTCAGCAAGAGCTTGGACCAGAAAGTAAGCCTATCGGAACTACAGAATGCCATGATTCAAGATAGCAAAGACACGCGGGTCACAAATCAGTGGCGAGCTGCCAGCCCGATTCAGGGCCCCATGATCTTGATTCTTCATCCGTGGCAGGAGTTCAACCCATGCAAGTTCCATCATAACTTAATGCTTGTGGATTTGATAGAGCTCCACGCACCCTCAATAGGCTTACGCAAATTCATCAACCCTGGATACTAAATGATATAAACCATTATGTCTGCTGCACTCAGCCATACATATATATATATATATATACATATCTATATGTTATAATATATGTATATATAAATTATATATATATACATGCTCTCATGGATTATCATCCCAATGGCCTATAATCCTCCTGACGTGTCAGAAATTGAGCCAGCAGTTACAATTTCAAACATCGTCGTCATCATCACAGAGATCGCAAAGGCTGTAGGAGACTCTGTTTCTTACCAAGGCAATACAAGGCAATGCAGCCGTGCAGAGTCCACAGTTTACAAACCAAATCCAGGAAATTTCCAACATGTTCCCCGCAAGCAGGTGGTCCAAAATGTCATTTACAGTGCGTTCATTTCTACTGGGGTGCTAGAAGAATTGCCTCCGTGTGTAATTATTCTTTGTAGTTCCTTTCCATCCTTTTCCATGGCTCCGACACGATGAAAAAGATTTGACCCCAAGAAGTGGAAAGTCCCCGAAGCGATCATGACAAACTTAATGCCAGGGGACATTCAGTGGAAAAGTAGGGAGGACCAAACCAACTCATAGGTGTGCGCTGGGGACACGCTAAACTGAATCTTATAGACTCTGGCATCAAGACCGATCAACGCCTGAGAGGCCTCATTTGATCTACATATAAAACTCAAAAGAATCACAAGGAGCAAACATCTACTTCTACCCTCTCTACCTGTGGACAGCCGCTGTGAAGCTTTTCCAATCATACTCTGCGTCAGTCAGGCCATCGTGCAAGCAGACACCCAGTCCAAGCTCACATTGGCATATCAATATTCACATCAGCCCGTCAGGCCAAGACAGGAACAACCTGAAATGGAGCACAAAAATCACTGAGGACTGTTCCAATGGGGTTTTGACCGTCTTCACGTGCTTTTTTACATCATCAAACAGACAAAAGACTCATAAAACCCGTACAACGCATCTCATCTGAGCCTCTGACGTTTGAAGACATGGGAAGCACCATCAAAACCTTTAGGGGTACACCACCCTGGCAGTGGCCAGAGGCACAACGTCTCCATGGCATGATCAATACAAAACGACTGCCCTCTGAGCAGCCCAGGCACCTACAACGCTTTTTGAAGGCTTCAGATTGGAGGCTGGACTGAGCCAACCTCGACCACCAATTCAATGACATGCGTGACATTCGGAGAGGCAAATAGTTGAAGGATTTTGTAGGATCTTGTAGGATCTTGTAAGGTGTTGCAAGTTTCCTTTGGTTTCCTTTGATGGTTTGAAGAAAGCCGACTTGGCGAAATCTCGGGTCCCATGACGAAGTCAGAGAATTCTGGATGCGACGAGAGATCAGGCACTTCCCCAATTTCTGCTGCCTGCAAAGCGCCCGTTTTGTCCCGCTCAGCTGGAAAATGGTGCAGCTCAAGGCCAAAAACCAGAGTTCTAAAGCACAAGCAAGAAATATATATATATGTGTGTGTGTGATATATATGATATATATTTACTGATTTTGCTGTATATATATATATATATATTATATGTACTAATATAATATACATGTATACAGTATACACTGTATTAAATCTATACGAGCAAGAATCAGCTCAGCACCTTCAATGCAATCATCGCAGCTAGAGCCTTGAGCCGCAGTCTGTGCGTTACATCTGCAAAAAGAAGCAGAGAATCATGTCAAACTCTATTCAAAGAAATTTGAAGCAGCCTCTGGTCAGGGTCTTGTGAACATCTCTCAACATCTCTGGCTGGCGCGGTTTCAAAGTGCAAAGTGGACAAGCCATGCTATTTGATCTATCTGCCAAGCCCTCCGAGATGAAAGGCTGCAATAACTCACGTGGGGCACTGACTACTTTTGCGGTGGCTCTTCGAGCGTCCCTCATTCTCAGGCATTCTCTCCGCACATTCGAAGAGGCGATAAGAGGCATGAGAAATTTATAGAAATTGTTTGCCATGCAAACTTGATAGCTGAGAAGAGCACGGCGTTCGACCAACCCCCACACCCCAGCAGCCTGAAACAGTGAGCACCATCCAAGAAAGCATGTTGTGCAGAACAGTGACAGAAGGTCTCAACTTTATTGAGCTTGGCACCCAAATTGCTGCAAGTTGATAGTTGGATGGGTTCCTGCAAGGAAGAAGTCTGTTGGATTCTGCTGGCACCACTGCATCCACGAAACTCAGAATAAATCTCTCCATGCCAGATGCTTAAACGTTTTCTTGTCTCCTCAACTGACGAGTGAGGTTTCAGCGCTTGCCCTACCTCTGGAAACCTGGGAAAGCCATGAAGAGATGTGAAGAGTGATGCTGTGATGCCAAAGGCAAACTTCAACTGCTCACACCATCTGAGAAGACAAGACCATGCTTAGCACATCTGAGCAACATGTGCGTTTCTGCATTTCGTAATTGCAAGGGATGCTGAGAGCCTGTCTGATCCCAATTGGGATCATCCATAAAGGTAATGTCTTCCTGGCAGGGCATTGCGGCTTGAAATTTGAACCCCGTATGATGCTGTTCTCTGCTGTTGGTTTTGCTGCTTTGTGTGGCGGCAAACGGTGATGGCAATCGACCAAAAATTCCGGTGACAATTCGGTGACAATCTTGTGGCCACATTTGGCCACAGTTGGCCATGGAATTCGGATTCCATTCGCTCGAAGGAAGGGTTTTGTGCAGCTTCGGGGGTCCACCGCTGGATGGTTGGGTTCCAAGTTTGACATCCCCTCTGTCCGGTTCTTAGCCCCAGATTTGGCAGGATCTGTGTTGAGATGGGTTGAGATGGTGCGGCACTTGTTGTATCACGTCGGAAAACATCCTTTGCCAAGGATACTTGATGTTTTCCAGGTTCAACATTTTATAGAACGGCTACTGTATGTATTTAAATGAAGGGACCACCTGACCCCATGCGGCCGATGTGTGATAGAGCATTGTTTTTATGACAATTTTCCTTCTCCATTTCTATTTGGGAAATTGCATTTGGAGGAAGCGAGATCCTTGAGGGGAGGCTCATGATTTGCTGAGATAGACACTCTATCTAGATCCAAAAAGCATCATTGCACGCACTGAGAGAAGCAACATCAAGTAAAATTCAATGTAATAATAGATTCAGACATATTGAAACCAGTCCAGTTTCATGCAGATCTAGTAGAGAATCAAGTGAGATCAAATTATGATATCAGAGTGTAACAATGGACAAAGTGCGCAACACATCCTTCCACATGTGACTCTGCGGCAGGCCTCAGGAGCTGCAACCAAGTCTTTCAGCACGGCATCAATGCCCTGGTACAGGGCCGTATTAGGCCGATCCTTCGTTGATTCAGATCTGCATTCGTTGCAAGTGTCGTTGCAAGTGTCGTTGTATGTCGTCCTGTCTGAGTCGGGTCATTTTGTCCACTGAACTGACGGTGGCCACAGTGCCACATGTCGGAAACATCCAAGAACTAGAATCACTAGAGGATCTGCACACGATGAAAATGCAAATTGGTTCTGATGTCGAGACGTATCCACCTCCTTTGGTTCGATTCGGATAGCGACTTTATCACTGTCACTGAGGCTCTTGCTGTTGCCACTGCCACTGCATCGCTGCCAAACTCCTCGCGACTTCTGCGACTCCAAAGCTAGTACTTTGAATGCAAGTCAGCTATGGCTCGCAGCTCAGGATGCACCCTTCATTTTCAAGAAACCTTGTTTGAAATATGTTATTAGTTCTTACTACACCCCGAGAAAAAAAAAAGTGATTAACTGTCACTCTATGGTGATTTGTAAGAAAATTCAACCGAGTCTGACGAACCATCCCGTTAGCCACAATAAGCATTCCCAATAAACCTTGAGAAACGTCAATCAACAGGCTCAGCACAGTGATTGATTCGTCAAGGTAAATATACTTATATATATATATACAGATTTATACAGACATAAATAGATATATAGAACGCAACACTTTCTTGGACCGACTGACTACGCGAGCCATCGAACGCGGCAGGCAACCTGGACGAAAAAACATTGGCTAGGGAGCACAGCAATTGATTGAATTCCGAGCCTGATACTTTCACTTCTCTACTACTTCAGATATAGATAGAGATATATAGATATAGCAGGAAATCTGCCGGCATTTAAGATCGAATTATGGCATGGCTTCGTACCATACGAATTAGTCTGCAAGGCTTCTGTTGCAGGCATCAGCGCGCATCAACTGTTATAGCAATTCCCAGCAACATCTGTTCCATTTTGATCCTTTTGAGTAACATGCCCAAGAATGACAAAAGGATACCAAGGCCGTACCTTTTGTGGAAAAGCTTCCTCCAAGTCATAGGAATTCTATGGAATTCTACTGGATTTCACCCATGGGTTGTTGCTGTCCTTTGGATTCTGCTGATCAAACAAACCCATGGCTTCGCCAAGGGGCCGGTAGATCGCGTCACGAATTCAAATCGTTTCAAATTGACAAATGGTGATGGGTCAACACCACGTACCTTCAGTGATTCACATTAAAGCTGGGATCTATGGATGTTCATACCTTATCCCAAATATGGAAAATCATAGGTAGCTTGTAGAAACTTGATCCATCTCCAATTTCCAATCCAAACTCCAAGCCTCAGTGCTTGTGAGCTGCTGAGCTTTGACGAGCTCGGTACAGGCTATGGCGATTTGCCCCTGCGGGCAGCTCTTGCAGCCGCCCGGCTCTCCGCATCGTCCTAGGCGAGATGACTGCGAGATGACTCGGTGAGACTCAAATCACCAGCAAATAATGTGCCAACACAGAAGAAACATGAAAGATACACATAAAAAATCATAACGTATCGAAAAATATCGAAAAATAATGTAAAGATTGGAATGCAAATAATGCACACCTTTGCTAACAAGATGTTGATGATGTTGTAAAGTCGCTGCCCCTCCCCGTTTGCAAGCAAGCGTCAATCGCTCCCTTCACCGACTGGATAATCTGCTTCACATCCGGCACGAAAAGAGTAATCTCAAATGCCTGGACTTAGAAATTAGCCGAGCAAGATCACCAAATCTGATAAATAAATGAACTGATACAAACTGATGTATTGTTTGACGTGAGATTCAGTCCGCATCACCGCCTTGGAGAAAGAATCCAGGCTCAAACTACCATCTTTCCGGAATGACTTGTGTCCTGCAAATGGAGTGGGTGTGGTCACTTGGTTCGACTCGATCTGACTCGATCTGACTCGATGCCATTGGAACACTTTGGGAAACCTTGCAAGAGCTCACTCCAGCTCAAGCTCCTCGTATCGCCTCCAGCATCTTGGGCAAACGCTCATTCCTCCCATGCTCTCCATCGCTGCTATCTACGCAGCCGTTTCATATGTTTCATGCAAATGGTCGAGGTCTCACAGGACCTGGAGACCTGGTGCTTTGCAAATCTGAGAGCACAAAACGTCTGACATCATCTGGCTGCAAATGGATGACGACGTCGGGCATCATCAGCTCCTCAGTCCCTTGATCATGGCTCCAAAAATGTCCGCCATGGTGTTGGTGGCCTGGCCGCCGCCAGAAAAGCAAGCAAACCAAACCAGAAGAATCGATTCGACCAGCTCCCACAAATTAAGCTAGAGCAAAAGGGTACCAATATGTTCAAATGGTTGGACATGTCAACGATTGCTTGGTATACCTGAGCTGTCAAATGTTGCCAAGCTTGCACATGAATGCACAGCCTCCTCCAGCTCTTTCTCAGAGATTCGCTTATCCCCATCCTGGGACTCACGACTGTGCCAGACTGTTGTGGTGCAGAGGGCCAAAGGGCCGCTCCCTGCCCGCACACACGCTCACAAGTTCACTTCAGGGCTTCTTAGCACAAACATTACATCCACCTTCATCGATCCCATCTTACTTCAAGTTTCAGTCTCAGCCAAGCAGCTGTGTCCAAATACAGTTGAACCATCCGGCCAATGCTCATGCCCATCTGCGAGCGAACAGTTGTTTGCATCCTGCAGCAAGCAAGCAAGGGCGCCAACCCAAATGTGCTGACAGTTGAAATGTGAAATCATCATCTAGGCATAAGGCGACAGGTAGTCATATGATATCATATGCTTGTTTGTTTCCAGAATCCCCGCATCTAGATTTTAGATCTTCTGGTACCAAGTCTTCTGTCCACTATCTCAGCTGACAGCATGAACTACAACAACCACTTAGTTGGCAAATTGAACCACTTCACCTTGAATTCGGAATGACACCCAGGCAATACCCTCCGCCACAATCTTCCATGCTGTTGAGATTCGTTCGCATCTCCCTCATTGCCCGCTCAATATCGCCGCCAAATTTATCTCAGCATCGGAAGCAAAATGCTGAAGAAAGCAACAGAATCCAATGCAGCACAATTCAGCTTGTTCCAGCTGGTTTTTGATTCAACACAGCCACAAGTTTCAGGAAATACAGATGACTATACTGTAGACTATACTCATCCATACTTCATGCATCTCTATGCCATACTCCACGCCCGTGGTCGCAGGACTTAGCCAGGATGCTTCCTATCTCTTCGAAGCCCTTGGCTGCAGTTTGCAGAGTTCTCACCTCACTAGCACTGAGCATTGCTGAGCCATGCCCAACGATTTCCTGAAAGATTTCTCAATAACTCAACAGGCATCAAACCCCACTTTGGTCATTTTGTCCTTTACAGATCCCCGACAACACTGTCTGAGGCAACATGGAGGTGCACCGGTGTCATGCCAAAATGGAACATGACCGGCCAAAAACAAATACCTAAGTTCAAGGGGGGTAGGTAGCCGTACGATGCGGGTGCGCACGTATGATCACTTACGGTTTGGAGTCCCAATTCAATTCCTTGTCTGCCCTGGCCTCTTGAGCTGCCTTGTCCAAGTTCCTCTGATAACCTCAGCTAAGCCACATGGTTCATCAGGCTTGCGATCTGTGTCAAATATTTTGGCAGCACCAGTCACCCGGAATTCCCGATAGATTTTCCGTTAGTTTCCCCCTGCTCTTTCTTGAAACAGCTTTTTGGGGCCGGTTGGGCTGTGTTGCGAGTGAGTTGTTGCATGTCAAGGTGCTATCGTTGTTGGACTTGAACTTCTCAACCTTTCCAGAAACATCGCAAGCATCTCAACTAAATGCAACAATTGATTGCCCCATATCGCCCCCTTGGAACCAATCTAATATGACCCAACTAGCTATACTCAAACACAATACAGAAAGTTGCTGCCTGCTCGTGAAGGCGGAAGTATGTCACAATGAGGTCGGAGTTCATCAGAAGAAAAACCTCGCAACTTCGCTTTCTGAGCTTTCGCTGAAAAACCACTTCTTGAAAGCAACCACAACCAGCGCTTCGCTATGCTTCGCTGGCTCACTGTGGCTCACTTCTAAACCAGCGGCTCCCAGACCTCAGCTCGTAACATCTCGTAATAAAGCCAGGTCGCGCCAGTGGCAAAAAGCAGGGTTCCAATCGCCGGTCTCACCATGCCCGGCTGTGGCACCAGATACATCCAGAGCCCAACTGCGAAAATCACTACCTTATCAATCAAAATGACGAAGGGAAAAAAAAATGATCAAAGTTGTGGAGTCCAATGGAGTCCGCCCTTGTACAGAATTCTCGGCTCTTTGCATGGCCTCCGACAGCCTAACGTCGGCAAATCGTCCGCAAATCCTGCTGAAAATCTCAGGACTAGCCGGACTAGCCACTGAAAAAGCGTAGACCACCTCAGCAAGCTCAGAAGTGCCGACTGAGGATTGCTGGTCCATTCATCGCATCGCACAGCCACAAACAGCTCAGGGTGAGCTCCAGGCATAGTAGAGTGAGTTGAGATCCTCGTGCTTCTCATCATCACTACTCTGCCCCTCAACTTTTCCTTGGCCGAGCTGTTGGTAGGCCTCAGCTCGACAGATTCAAACATGGCAAGGCTGCGGTGCCATCTGCTGACCAGCCACTCCACCTTTGGTCAAGAAATCCACCATCCACGTCGTCGTGAGGCACAGCAGCGGCAGGAGGAAGGCACCTGCAGATTTCAAACACCACAGTAGTCATCGCAGTAGTCATGCAGCGCTGCGCAGGCATGAGATGCTTTCCGATCATTCTTGGAGTCTGCTAGTCTCTGACGGCCTGATGCTTTGACATCACGCATAACGGTGAACATCTGTCAAATCGAAAACGATAGAACACTATAGGTCAAATGGACAGCCTAAGAAGATCTGCTCCATGGCCAAAGCAGCCTTCCAAGCACAAACATGCAACACCCTGCCAAAGACTCAAGAGTGTACTTGAAAACAAGAAACTGAAATGGGGCCGCATCAAATGGCCGAATCTGAGACCAACGACCGGTTGGCCGTTTATCCGTTTACAGCTTGTAGCTGCGGCATGCTGCGGCTACTTTGCCGCACAGCCAAGGAACAAGGCCAGACGTACCACCGCTACATGCAGCAACATGAGTGGCTTGCTGATAGTGTCCGTACATGCCAACAGGATCCAGAACAGCTTCCTGGGGCGGCACGTTGAATTTCCAAAGGCTCCAATAAATACTGAACGCTACTGCACTCACAACTCACAACTGATATCCACTGATTCTGACGGCATGCAGTTTTGGAATTGTTGTTTTCAAGTATGATAGTGCGACGAGAGTTCGGTGGCATTCAACCTCTGCTCCAAACTCTTGAGGTCGCTGAATACCGACTCTGCTTTCCACTTTGGGCAGGTCTGCTGCAGAACTGTCCTGAAGGCTGGTTCAATTGTTCACCCAACTTGTTCTGGCTGCATCTACAAGTACCGGCAAGATTCTACAAGATCCTACAAGATCTACAAGTATCTACAAGTACTGTCTGTCTATGTGAACACCCTACAGTACGGAACAGCATATGCCAGTGGCCCGTGCAAACCCATCTAAGTTGGATGCTTGTACTCAGCGAGCCAGCTAACTCCAGCCAAGACGGATGCTTTGGCCAGCTCCAAGTGCTCCGAAGCAGGGTTTGGGACTGAGCCTGCCCCGCTCCCGCGATCAATCCAGGAGCCCATGAAAGCTTCCTTTTTTGCTTCCTTGTTCATCCTTTTTTGAGGAGCTGGCCAGTCAAGTAGTGCTCGGCAATGCTGTACGAGGACGAACTTTTCCCAGCAGACCTGTGCTCCATGACTCCCCTACCCTAAAGGCCAAACAAAGGCCAACAACTAGCATGATCATAGGATGATCTACTGTCTCTACTTTGATCGTCTCGGATCTGCCATGATGTGGCACGGTAAGGAAGTGCAAGACATAGGCACTTTTGATACGGCAAATAAATCAGCTGGAAGAATGAGCAAAGCAGTCTGGAACTTCGGTTGGACGCCGAGATTCTGCTCAGCAATCTCGAGGAGTTTCGCATCTGGCCCACCTCAAGTTTCACACGCCCGAAGCAAAACCATTTCAATGGTTTTCCATGGCTTTCCTCGTCTGGTAGAAGAAACCAACAGGTTTATCTCTCTCTCCTTTATCCGGTGACAAGATTAGATTTTGCTCCTTGGCATATTTCATCATATTTCGCCGCATTTGCTCTTGAAAAACCCTGACCTGGAAAATTTGCCAACGTTCGCCCTCGGATTTCTCCCTTAACGTGGATCGACATAGTGAATGAGGCAATGCTTCCTAGGCACTGCCACCGCAAAACCGCACCACATCGCTGGCAGTCGAGAGCTCAGCAGCTGCTGCAGCACAGAGCACTAGAGTCGTGGAGGACACGCATGCGGGCAGGATCAGCCTCAACCTTAGTTGCTTGTGCATGTTGATGATACCTACATATTATGTACTTATATACATACGTATATAACATGTATATATAAATATAAGTATGTACACATAAGTCTTTATATATATATATTGTATATATATATTGCATGTATACATATATACACATACATAAATCAATATAAATCATATGTATACATATAGATGTTTGTATATATGTGTGTAATTACATGCATATATATATATATATATGTGTGTGTGTGTGTGTATCATATATTATGTATATAATAATAATCATGTTTGTGTGCGCGTGCCTTATACTTACATATATGTGAGTTGTATAGCAGGTACAAAATACAAAGAACATACCGTCGGCAATCATCGCAATATAGAAATATAATATACAGTTGGAAGAAACAGTTTTGCAAGAAATCTCGCAATGTCTTGTGCATCTTCATACTCCCGACATCCCATCACCCGACGCACTGCAGTCCACACTGGGAGAGTTGATCGCAAAAATGGTGTAGCATGAGAAGAGATTGCATACATTGCGTCATGACGTCAGGAGACGGCTGAACAGTGCTGATGCCTGATGTCCACACCCCTGTGCAAACAAGTAGCGCGGATGCTGACATTTTGTTTGTGAGTCGTTTGTTCACCCTGGCATTTTGGCTTGCCAAGAATTGAAGCCAAACCTGGTCAAGGCCCGAATCGGACACTCAATTTGATCCCTTCTTTCTCTCTGGACTGCTCCCACATTCTCTCCCTCTCGCCCTCTGTGCTCCCTCTTTCTCTGTGTCTGCTCTACCAACATCAAAACATACAATTTCTGGGTTCTGAACTGCCCCCGCGCATACCAGCACTGCACCCAGGTTTAGTCCAGCAAAGATTGGAAGCCTTGGATTTTCTGGGCACATCAACATTTAGCCCACACTCCTCAATATCAATGACTCTAAGAACCAGAGACCGTGTAGACAAAACGAATGCATTGCTCATCCTCTGCACTGCATTGCCTTTTTCCATCTGTTTTCCTATATCTTCAAGAAGTTGCTGATCTCTTGCGTTGGGGTAGATGAGTTCAAATGACATCTTAAATTCTGAAATGCCGTTAGGATGCCACATGGACAAACTTCTGAGGTCATCAATGCCACTCTGCACCAAAGAAGGGAAGTCTTCCAAGGCCTTGACCTTGGATTGAGCGGCATGTCGCTACATTGTCTGATGTGGGAGTCCGCACGAATAGGCTGAGAATTGTCCCACACTGACAAACAATCCAACTACTGATAAAATGGATCAAGGTCTGATTCGGAACATTTCAAAACATGTCCCTGTCTTCGATCACGGGCATCAGCTAAGCCTCCAGCTGCCAGCGAAGCTTCACTGGAGGCTTTTGAGATGTCCTCCTTGACTCTTGAAACTGAGCTGCCAAGCATCTGTTCGATGGAAGGCGGGCAAATCTTGTAAAGATCATTCCTTGGGCACGCATGAAATAATGCGAAAACATGCGAAAACGACATCAATCAATAAGGAAACAGAAACAACAAACCAAACCGCAAGCACCGCGCTACCCTCGGACCTTTCGATGCAGAAAAGCATCAAGTCTGCCGTCACCTTCTGCGCACTTTGACTGACACCATCAACCTTAATGTTACTGGTTTCGGGGCAACTCTGTGCTCTGGTCAGCTGCTGCCCACCCGGTATGATCCATTGCAAACAAGCTGCATCTGTCACGCTCGTCTGCACTCCGCCCACAATTTGGCCAGCTTCCTTGCTTGTTGGTGTTTGTCTACCAGGTTCCACAACACCAAGTTCATTCTTTGCCCTGAGGTATCTCACCCCTAGCCGCCCTAGCCCCATTGTTCGAGGGGTGTCTTGTCTACTATGTCCAAAATACTGAACAGCCGAGAATCTGAAGCGGCCCAGTTGAAGGCATTGCCACCAAAGCCGGATGAAAAAGAAAGCACACAATTCAGGAGCAACACAGCCTCCAACAACTTGCAACAGCTTCAAGGTCTCAGGGACCAGAAAATCCAATTCAGTGCCCAGCCTGCCGCCATTATCATATGGAGGTCCCCAAATTCATAGAAAAGTGTTTCCAGGATGGTGTAGATTATGTGTTCCCGACGATTTCCAGGTTTCAAATGTTTGTATCTCTTTTGGGGGTGCTACACATCATAATTCATAATGCAGCACTAAATTATGCATGGCTTCATTGACATGCTGCTCATCATGCTGGCTCTGAGGTGCTGGCACTCAGCAAGACCGCTGCTGCAAAGCCGCCCCAGTAGTAGTACTCTTCCTGCAACCAATGGACCACCAATGGACTCTACTTACAAAAGGCAAAAGAATGTAGCATAGTTAGTTGGTTGATCCTAGTCGGGTGCTTTTGCATGCTTTAGCATGCTGTTGTGATGAAAGGCACCTGAAGGCCTGTTGTATGATGTGATGTGGCCATGTAAGTCTGACCTCTATTGACTGCTGAGGACTATTCTACCCTGTTCATGTCAAGCGCCTGGACTCCCGGGAATGTAGGCAACTGCAAGCCACAGAAAGGCTTCGGGACGGCATCATTCGTGTAGACCTCTGCTGGGTAATTCTGGGATCACAGCTGGAGTCACTTTAAATTGGTTTGAATGCAAGCCAGGTCGCATAGATGATCAAACCGGCTGCTAACAAGCCAAGAAGAACTGCCAAAATAGGCCTTAGCGCCACCAGGATCCACATGGATGGCTCCAGGACGTTCTATGTGACAGTTCTCACATGGGCTGCAAACAAGATGCCACAAGTAGCTACCGGCTCCACTGAGCAGAAAGGGCCAAAAGCCACTCAAGCTGAAGGGCTCCACCCAAGATGCATTGCCATCACCACCTTGCCACGCAGAATCTATCCAAGTCCACATGGATCGTCAACAGAACACAAGATACAACATGATCATAACAGAACATATCATAACGGCCAAGACTTTCGCAGCTTTTCAGCTCAAGTTCGCCTTGCTTATTGTCCCTGGCACTGGCATATTTTCGGCCAGTGTCACAGATTATGGAACGACTACGGTCCCATATTTGCATCAGTGAGGGGCAAATCTTCAGCCTCTGACCTTTCCCGTCCCTCGCTTCTCCGAGGGACTGCACAAGTCAAGTAGCTACAAAATGAACTACGGCAGAGTGGGCACTTCTCATCCCTCAAAGAACGCAAGCACGAGTGACAGACAGAGCAATGGCGACATGGTAACAAAAGCACATTCTTTGGACGAGCGTAGCAAATCATGCAGTCGCTCTCACCTTCATCCTCGAAACCATATATTCCCTGGACATCAACCACTAAGCTTGGCGAGTCACTGAAGCAAAGTTGTCGGAAAATCTCTGCAGTATTGAACGGGGCGTTGGACTGACGTTGTGCGGAGCTTTTGTGAAAGCGCACTGCCGAGATCTCACCTTTGGTGTCAAGGACCTGACGCCCCTGCACCTGCACCGGCTGCACCTGTCCTTGTGGCCGGCCAGAGGCCAGGACCACAATTGCCAAAGGAATTGTGGCATTTTGGTCTGGTTGACCATTTTTGAGCCATGACGCACCCATGTCAAAATCTGACAGCATACTGGGGTGTATCAAATCGCCTGCTGGCGTCACGTAGCGTTGTCCGCAGCCAGACGGCAAGAAGAAATCGCGAGATTGGACCAGGAACTGAGAAGAAGAAAAGATACGATCCTCTGACGCTTCGGCACCAGTAGGGGCTGACCAACTTGCACTCTCTGCCGCTTGGCATGAGGTCGCTGACGTTGTCAAATCCTCCATTTCCAGGAGTGATCTAGTCGTTTCAGGATTTGCGTACGCACGGCCATTCGCCCATCTCCCTCGCAAATTTCGCAATGATCCAGTGATAGACCCAGTGCCTCCAGAGCGTCTGTTAGCGGGCTCTGTGGCATGACTTCTCTGCATGAGGTCATTGCAAGCTTGGGCATTCACTCCCCAATACAACTGGACATAGCAAGGCACTGATGCATCAATGTCAAACTCCACACCGAAGCCCATAGGTCCACCCCCTGAATCCTCCTCGCCAACCCACAAGCATCTGATAGACTCAGGGTGCACATGAGCGAAGACTTCTTGTCTGGAGACCAATTTGGGTGGGACTGTTCTTCGGATACGAAGGATCTGATTGAAGTGTTGGCGGATAAGGATCATGAAATCCTGTGCGTATATGCTCATTGCTTCCAGCTGCAAGGACCGACTTCGGGTCAAACGAAAGTGGACTTCGGCTGCGCGGAATATCTGGTAGACAACTTTGGCCACCCACGCTGCCAGCAGGGCAAGCAGAAGCATGACGAAGAGGTTGTGGAAATCTTGACGCATTCGTTCCGGCAACTGCCGGGCAGTACCATCTGTCTGCACAGAAGCCACTACATTGGTGGAAAGGCTGAGCACTGCCACTGCCACTTTGAAGCAGCTTGGTCCCTCCATGCGCCCTAGACCCAAGAGGCTTGAGACATCATCTTGTAGAAAAAAGGAAGGCACGAAGGTTGTTGGAGGTCCCTAGTGAGTTTCCGAGTTCAAAATGGTGCAAGCAAATTTGATTGCAAATCAGGGCAAGAGTGGAAAACCCTCATTGGAAAATGCCCAGTTTGCAAGCTGGGCCTGGCAAATGAAAGTACTTCTAACACAGGACTCCTTGCTACTGACTTCATCAAACCTAGGTGTCTGAGGGAGGCACTGGGGTCCATGGCAAGAAACTCAACAGTCAAACATTGAGCTGCACAAGCAGGGTGTGCTATTGTGTGCTTCAGTTTGTCGTTTTGCAAGTGTTTGTCCTCACTCCATGTCTCAAGTCATTGTATCAGGTGGCTGCTTCAACGTATGAAGTCGACTTGATTCGCTCATTGATGCTTCTAGAAGTCGTCCTGCTTGTATGTGTGCAATGTTGATTAAGGATGTCTTCTCAGCCTCTCCCCCGCTGGCTGCTGAGGGAGTAGTTTGCAGGCATTCAACATGTGCGGGTTTTGTGCACTTGCGGCATGCTGTTCGCAAAGACTTGCTACCTCTTGCACAGGTTGATGAAATCATGGAATGTCACTGTTACACAAATCTTGCCCGCTGCCAAGCATGACTCGAGCCAGCTAGACAGAAGGATGGTGGGATGCAAGTCCACATAGCCCAGCATCAAAAGTGGCAACACAACTATGTAAAGAGAGTATCTGAGCGTGCTCACAAATGATCATGTCCTCTTATCTTGGGACCACGTCAGAGATACATGATATTCTCATGTGTTGCAGCTGGTATATGTTGGTATACATAAACCATCATAAACCCGTATATACAAGAGAAAGTTAAAAGAAAAGAACACGAGCGTCTCCTGCAGCACTTCAGGTGCCAGCTGCTCCTGGAAGAAACGTCAAGCCAACATAATCATCCGCACCGCAATGCAGTCCGAGGCCATCTCGCAGCTTGACAAGTGCAAAAATGCTGTACAATGTACCGGTATAATGATATGTTTGTGCCTGCGTCGTGAGCTGGGAAGAATGTTCTCAATATCTCGCAGTGGTGTCCAACACCATTGGAACTGGTTCCGCTTTGGCGTGGATGAATCTTATCGAAGCTTATTGAAGCTTATTGAAGCTTTGAACCAAGGCTATCACACAAATAAATTCCTAAATGACACATTTGATTCTCTTGATATATCTCGAGCTGCGTCTGGCATAAGGTCCTGGGAAAGCTGCACCCAAATGGGCGAGTCCTCGGAAGATGTGAAAATCACATCACGAGTCTTGAGAATTCTTGAGATCTCAGTGATGTGTCACTGTGTTTTGGCATCTCTGCTCCCAGTAGACCCACTGGACAAGGGATGAAAAGAGCGGAAGTGCTTCCACTGAGAGCAGACGCTTTTAGCAAGCGCTGAAATCACTAGGCTCAAAACTCTGGGCAGGGGCTTGGCATACCTGGGTGATTGTGATTCCGAAATTCGGAGGTGGGCGTGCTACTCTCATCAGGCACCTTTAACTCTGTGGCTCAGTTTGTTGACTTGAGTCTCATTGAGTCTCAAACTTTTTGCCCGCAAAAGGGCCACCTTTTTTGCCATTTCCCTGGAGCAATGGCAACATATCTGATTCTGGTTGAATGCCTCGAGCCCCTGTCAGCAATTGACATCCTGAATCTAAGTCGAACAGCCCCAGTCCTTCGCCTGTGAAGGGACAGCTCCTCAGTTCAGATGTGGTTCTAGATTCTAGATATTTTGGCATTCTTTCACCTCTCTGTTTATCGTTTTCAATGTCTTTAAACTGGGTTTTTTCCCCACATCTTTGTGTGGGGTTGTTGTTTTTTGTTGTGTACCCGTCGCCCGCCTCCCGCCCGCCCGCCTCCCGCCCGCCTCCCGCCCGCCGTCGCTCACACACAACTTACTCACATACAACTTACTCACCCACAACTTGACAACACACAACTTACTCACACACAACTTGACAACACACAACTTACTCACACACAACTTACTCACACACAACTTGACAACACACAACTTA
>BGPT01003163.1:54214-66037 GCA_003297045.1 Symbiodinium sp. clade C Y103 | reverse complement strand
GATCCACAGGAAGGTTTTCAACCCGGCATCCGGCCGGCGTGAAGTCATCAACATTACAGTGGGAGATCGATCCACCGAGGGTGGCAATACAAAGAAGCTTATTACAAGCTTCAAGGGATTTTCCAAACGTCCTGTTGATGAACTTCGATGCGGTCACTGCGGTGAGGTGGGTCACATCATATCGATGTGCCCACAAATGNTTCCAAACGTCCTGTTGATGAACTTCGATGCGGTCACTGCGGTGAGGTGGGTCACATCATATCGATGTGCCCACAAATGTCCAGGCGAGTTTCTTTGACGCAGTCAGCAGTCGTACTGACACCGAGGACAGGTGTGTACGAACCAGCACCAACTGAGATTGCAGCTGAAGATACGGTGAGGCCGGAAGATTCAGTCTCAGTTGTAGCAGGGCTCACTGCGGAGAGCTTGAAAGCCCACAACCGCCGACTGCGCGGTCACTCTTGGGACACTCCCATGACCACTGGTGAGACCAGTGAGGGAAAATCAGGGGCAGCAGTCGCCATGGGTCCCAAGGGACGGCCACCGTCCTCCCAACCATCCACCACCAGGCTGGAGACCACCACAACAACAATCCATGCTTCCACCACCGCCTCCGATCCCAGCACCATTACCACCGCCATCAACACCACCACCCAAAGAGAAGCCGATGCCCACTGGAAAAGCCACTGGAAAAGCCCCCGGAGGAGCCCCTTCGGCCCAGTGAGCAGACCACCCGTGAAGACCCCGCCAGCAGGAGCCCTGAAAGGGACGACTGGGAAGAGTTCCGTCGGATCCCCAAGTGTCGCAGCCCCAAGTACACCTCCAGCAAAGCCAGCTGGATCCGTGAATTCACCACCGCCGGCAAAGCCAGCAGGGTCAGTGACTTCGCCATCTCCAGCAAAGCCAGCTGGATCAGTGATTTCGCCTACGCCGACAGGGCCCCCTCCAAAGCTGCGCACAGGACCAGGAGGAGTTTTGGAAGCGGCATCAAGTGTTGGGAACGCTTCTGGGGAGATTCCAGTTTTGTCTCCGCCTATGGAGCCAAAGGCATCTATGGAGCCGAAAGCAATGAGCATCACGGCAGTATCGCCAGGAAGGTCCACAGGACCGAAAAGTGCCTCAGGCGTCGGAGCAGCAGGGCTACCAGAGCGCCTCCAAGCATGCATTGCGTGCCACGGCACAGGCACTCTGCCGATGCGTGCCAACAGAAGGCTCTTCCGTTTGCTGAGTGCGAACGTGACCCCAGCATCGCCTGCCGCTGCCCGAAGCACCGCCACTGCAGCAGATCCAGGTCCGGTCACTCATGCTTTTGTTGAAAGGGGGATTGGAACTCTTGTTGAATTGGCATGTTCATGTTCCAGTGTTTTATCCAATGCATGTTGCGAGAATCGAGCATGTTATATTGGAGTTCATGACAACCTTGAGAAGGTGTCTGTTCAAGGAGAGTTCACTCGAAGAGTGATATCCTTTTATAGTGTAAGAAAAGGGCAAGGAATGAAATGACTGGGTCTGTAACTTTATGGTCTCACGTTCCAAGNTATAGTGTAAGAAAAGGGCAAGGAATGAAATGACTGGGTCTGTAACTTTATGGTCTCACGTTCCAAGGTTCCTTGGTTCTAGCGTGGCACGGTGTGTCGGTATATGTTTTGCGTGGTGTGTACGTTACGCGTTGCGACCGCGCGCATGTGCGTCGTTGCTGTCAATGTGAACATTGCTGAATGTCATGTGGTGATGCACTCGTTTTTATGTGTTTTTGTTTTTAATGTTTTTGGTTTGGTTTGTGTTTGCTGTCTTGCATGTTTATGGTTGTGAGATGTCACAGTGGAACCAATACAGACAGTCAATCACAAACTCCGAAAAAAAAAANTTTGGTTTGGTTTGTGTTTGCTGTCTTGCATGTTTATGGTTGTGAGATGTCACAGTGGAACCAATACAGACAGTCAATCACAAACTCCGAAAAAAAAAACAAAACACGTACAGTGCCTCCACATGTTCAGAATGATCCTTGTTGCATATGCAGTTTTATGCTGGGAAGGTGTGGGTGGGAACTCGCATGTTGAAATCTCCCGCCCCTTGCTTACACTGTAAGCCCGCCCTTGGGAAATTTGCAAGATGTTGCAAAGAACAGATATGACCGAATGTGGTCGACATGTGATGTTGTGAAAAAATTCAAAACAAAGATGTGGAGTTTGCAAATNGGGAAATTTGCAAGATGTTGCAAAGAACAGATATGACCGAATGTGGTCGACATGTGATGTTGTGAAAAAATTCAAAACAAAGATGTGGAGTTTGCAAATGCATGGCAGACGTTTAAATGCGATTGGATGTTCTGTGAGCCCTTGTTCGCCGTCGTGACAAAAAGGTGTGGTCCGATTCTTTCATGCAGTTTCAGTTGATGCAGTGATGTGTTTAATAAAAAAAGAAAGAACAGACGTGAACGAAAAACGTGGCGTTAGCGATTTGAATGTTTGCGAAGTGGTTTTCGGCGATGCGACGTTTATATATATATATATGTGCTTGTATAGTAGGTGTACCTTATATACTTGGTATACCTTGAGTCGGTTACAGACCCCCTTTTCTAAACTATAAGGAGAGTTCACTCGAAGAGTGATATCCTTTTATAGTGTAAGAAAAGGGCAAGGAATGAAATGACTGGGTCTGTAANTTTGGTTTGGTTTGTGTTTGCTGTCTTGCATGTTTATGGTTGTGAGATGTCACAGTGGAACCAATACAGACAGTCAATCACAAACTCCGAAAAAAAAAAAACAAAACACGTACAGTGCCTCCACATGTTCAGAATGATCTTTGTTGCATATGCAGTTTTATGCTGGGAAGGTGTGGGTGGGAACTCGCATGTTGAAATCTTCATCCCATGGATGCGGNCAAAACACGTACAGTGCCCCCACATGTTCAGAATGATCTTTGTTGCATATGCAGTTTTATGCTGGGAAGGTGTGGGTGGGAACTCGCATGTTGAAATCTTCATCCCATGGATGTGGCGCCGATCTGCACTGCATAAGGGTCAAGTGGCAATTGCAGCACCCTTGACATTGGGCATCGTGATCAAGCCTCGGTGGGGGCCTTTTAGCTGGTACCNCAAGTGGCAATTGCAGCACCCTTGACATTGGGCATCGTGATCAAGCCTCGGTGGGGGCCTTTTAGCTGGTACCTTTTTGGACTGGTTACTGCATTCGGATTGTTCTGCGTGTGGATTTTTTCCTTGTGAATGCCCATTGTTTGCAGTTTGGACCGGTATTCTCATTCCATCAGATCGTGTGCCTTTTCACAGTGTTTGCTGGCGTACTGGAACACGGGTACATTGGTCACTACGTTTTTGGAACAGAGGGATTTTCAGATCTTGATACGGACCCGCATTTGTTTTTATGCAGAGCGGACTGACCTGTCACTGAGCGCTACTTCCCATTTGCCGGAGTACGCTGGGAGCAGCTGGTCGGTGCCTACACCGCCTTTGGCTGCTTGGAGTGCAGTCCCTGCGGTGCCCTCAGATCATTCCTCCATTTCAGATTCAGATTCCTCTAGTGACCATGACCTCCAGCCTGAAGCGAACTAGGGATGAGGACGATACAGTAGGCCTACACATTTTGTCATGCCTCAGGGTATCAAAGCATGCTTTTTCGAGCAATATCAAGATGCCATGGGAGAGACAGTTTGTAGGGCCTGCAGATGTCGTGAAAAAGACCTTTCGATTGCCGACTCCTCTCAGAGAATTGTCTGCAAGTGCAGTGTCTTACAATGATGTCGATGATCAATCAGACAGCACGGAAGTTAGTTCTGCATTCAAGAAAGCTGGATTGAAATTGGTTAAGACTTTTGATGAACGATTGTGGAGTGAGAGATTGTCAGCAGAGAGGAAGGCTGCTGTGCGCAAGTGGACTTCCTTGATTGCAGCAGAACCTGCCGCGTGGGATGTAGCTATCAAGTTCTTCAGTCAAGGTGACATGACATACGCAACTGGAGGTTTGTCGCAGAGCATTCAAGATGCATTGGCAGGTAAAGCTTCTTCGACGCTGCATTCTCGTGTCAATCCACTTTGTCGTTTCTCAAGATTTTGTCTGGACCATGGACGAAAGGCTTTTCCCGTGAGTGAAGCGGTAGTGTATGACTACTTGAAAAGTGATGAGAACTTTGCACCTACATACCCTAGGAGCTTGTTGATATCATTTGCCTTTGCAAAGCACCTTCTTGGATTGAGAGGGGATGTTGAAGCGGCCACAGTTGGACGATGCAAAGGTGTGACGCATAGCTTTTTTGTCAAGAAGAGGCGGTTGATGCAGAGGCCTGCGTTGAGCGTTGCACAAGTGATACAACTGGAGAATGTGGTGATGAACGAGAGTGCGGGATTGTCTGACCGCATTGCTGCTGGATTTTTCTGCTTTACACTCTATTCCAGGGCACGGTACTCAGATGCGTTGAGCGTTGTGAAACTTCAACAAGACATTGTGCTGAGGGATGGAGTTGCGATGGGATTNCTGCTTTACACTCTATTCCAGGGCACGGTACTCAGATGCGTTGAGCGTTGTGAAACTTCAACAAGACATTGTGCTGAGGGATGGAGTTGCGATGGGATTCCTGGAAGCAGATGCATCCCGTACAAAGACAAGCACTACTCTCGAACGAAAAACCAGATTTCTCCCTCTTACAGCACCGGTTCTTTCAGTAGGGAGGACAGACTGGGTGAGGAAGTGGATGGAGCTCAGAAGGTCCGAGAGACTGGAAACTGGTGAAGGGTTGCCGCTGTTACCAGGACCAAAAGAAGGTGCCACTTGGTCCAAGGTCCCATTGACAGCAAGCGGCGCAGCTATGTGGCTTCGTGGATTGCTTGGCGGTGCAGAGGGACCTGCAGTGTCTGAGGTGGGCACGCACTCGCTGAAGGCGACAGCCCTCAGTTGGTGCAGCAAGTTTGGACTGGAAATTGCAACACGTCGTGCACTGGGTTATCATCACACGAATGCAGATCGCAGCGTGAACACATATGCCCGGGACGCCATGGCGGCTCCTCTGAGATCATTACAACAGGTGATCGACGCCATAGCAGAGCAGAAGTTCTATCCAGATCGTACCAGGTCTGGCATGTTCGCTGACGAAGGCATGAGGACCAGAGCCCAGGGAATGCAAGATTGCGAGGCAGTTGAATCTNCAGGTCTGGCATGTTCGCTGACGAAGGCATGAGGACCAGAGCCCAGGGAATGCAAGATTGCGAGGCAGTTGAATCTTCGAGTGAGTCATCAGGTGACGAGGAGCACCACGACTTTGCCTTGGAAGAGGCGGCTGTAGATCGAGTTGCAGGTTCTTGGCAACAGAACAAAGAGACTGCTTGGATGTCATTGGCTGCTGTTTATTTCAGGCACAAGTCCAGTAGGTGCATTCATGTGTTGCAGGATGAGAGTGGTGCTGAATTTTTGTGTGGGCGAAGAGTGTCCATACACTATACGAGGTTAGAGCGTAAACCCGAATTTTTGCACCCTGTTTGCAACACATGCGAAAGAGCAGTTGCCAGGAATACCACGTAGGTATCTTAAGATCAACACCGTGAGGTGTCAAACTGCTATGAACCCCCCTCAGCATTTTGGATGCAAAAAATCGGCAGTGAGCTGATACGATGAGTCATGAGTGTGTGACAGCTTTCGCATGTGAAAGCATGAAATGTCTGAGCCAGTGCATGAGATGTCATGCCGGACATGCAGTGATGTTCATTTGGGGGGGGGAGCGCAGTGATGTTTGTATGAGAGTGCATGTGCTCAAGCAACTGGTCAATGTTAGATGATGCATGCAATCATCATGGAATGCCACCAGTCAAACATTGATTTTTAAGATGTTTTTGAAGTTGAACAGTTGTGCAAGTGTCAATGCAGTGTCAACAACTTCGTTTCTTGTCATTTGTCGTCAATCGCTGTCATGTCGGTCGTGGATTCAGAGGCGGTGTTTCGAAGCAGAGGAGTGCTCATAGGTGTCTCTGAAGCAGTTCTTGACTTGTTCAAAGATGCTGGTATAGCCACTATGGGAAAATTGGCATTTGCATCTTCATATGTNAGGTGTCTCTGAAGCAGTTCTTGACTTGTTCAAAGATGCTGGTATAGCCACTATGGGAAAATTGGCATTTGCATCTTCATATGTGCCGGGGGCAGCAGATGATGCCCCATTTACAAACTTGGTGAAACAGGCTATCAAAAGAGATCCCACTTTGGGAGAGCTGTCAGGGTTGCGTAGACTCTTCAGCGAGAGTTACGCCGCTACGGCGGCAGAGATGCGTTCGATTGTTGAACAATCGGATGAGACGCTGACACGTCGGCTGGCGCCGGCTGAGAGGTCAGAAAGGTTCGAAACTCAGCAGAAGAAGTTGACTGGCATAAAAATCAGTGGCATGCTTGAACCTGGCGATAGCCTAGTAGACGCAGCAGTGGCAATATATGAAAGTGACAGGATGAAATACATAGAATGGCAGTACTGTGTGTCTCGTGAGCACGAAGTCTTGACCTCGACCAAGAAGGACACGGCATTGAGCTTCGACAGCAGTGGGGTCCTTAAGATGAGCACCAAGAATCATGTTGTTCCATGTGAGGCGACTTCAGAACTTCAGGTGAAGTATTGTTTGACACGCAGGGGGCTGGCATTGGAACAAGGGNGAGCACCAAGAATCATGTTGTTCCATGTGAGGCGACTTCAGAACTTCAGGTGAAGTATTGTTTGACACGCAGGGGGCTGGCATTGGAACAAGGGAATGTGCTTTCTTTTGCAAATCATGAGAAATGGGCAGAGAAATTGTTTGCAAGCCGCCTGAATGAGCCGCCCGCTGGATATGCCAGAGTATCATTCAAACAGATGCAACTTGCAGATGCCAAACTGTTTGTGGTTTTGGGTGAGAAGTGCAGGTCAGGGATCAAGGTGGCTTCAGGTAGCAATCGACCGTGCGATGACAAGTTCGACGAGGCCATGAATTCCACTGATGTTCAACATCTCTTGCAGCCTATGCCACTTGCACAGAAGACACGCAATGAAACTGAAACGGTGAGAGTGCAACCTGTCAGACAAACCATCGACAAGAAAGGTAGTGGAAAGACATCTGGGAAGAAGGGCAAGGGCAAGGGCAGAGTGTGGAAACCTTCAATTCCGCAAGAGCTGCTCAACATGGGATGTGTCGGAATGACCTCAAAGGGTAATGCTTTGTGTTGCGATTTCCAGTTGGGCAAATGCAACATGCCTGTGCAGAATCAGAAGTGTACCAAAGGACTTCATCTGTGTGCTATGCCTGGTTGTCACAGAGATCACCCTGCCAAAGACTGCAATTCCCGGAAAAGAGATTGACTAGAAGTTGATGAGTCCAACGGACAAGCAGAGCAAACAGCCGGCGGTGAGAAACGTGGCCGGTTAGAGCATGATGTTGAATTCAGTTTTTCTCGCCAACTTGGACTGCCATCTTTGAAAGGTGAGGTAGTTTTTGTTGAGTTGTGCGCTGGTAGCGGCATTTTGAGTTCTACTGCCGAAGAGCATGGATTCTTTGCCTTCCCCGTTGACCATGAACGCAATAGGCATCATGGATTTACACGTATTTTTTCCTTGGATTTGACAGAGGACAAGGCTTGGGCATTTTTGGATTTTTTGAGGGAGTCTGCAGATGTGATATCTTGGCATTTTGGATTGCCGTGCGGCACATGTAGTCGTGCAAGGGAAATCCCCTTGAGTGAAACAGAGGCAGGACCGCCTCCATTGCGCAATGAACAATTTCCCCTTGGTGTTCCGTGGATGTCGGAACGTGATGCTTCGAAGGTGTCGCAGGCAAATCTGTTGTACGAAAGAGCATGCCATTTNGCGCAATGAACAATTTCCCCTTGGTGTTCCGTGGATGTCGGAACGTGATGCTTCGAAGGTGTCGCAGGCAAATCTGTTGTACGAAAGAGCATGCCATTTTATTTTGCACTTGCTATTTTTCATGCACGTGGTGACCATCGAGAACCCCACGGACAGTTGGTTGTGGCGGCTTCCTTTCCTTACGGCATTGTATCAATATTGCTTTTTTGTGGATTTTCATGCATGTATGTTTGGTGGCAGGAGAAAGAAACGCACATCATTCCTGACCAATGAAACTCGGTTTCAGGTGCTGCATCGGTTTTGCGATGACTCCCACGAACATGCTGAGTGGGGGAGGGATGCTGACGGCAATTTCAACACTGCGCATGAGGCTCAGTATCCTAAGGAGTTGTGTGAAGAGTATTGCAAGGTTTTGGATCAGATTCGCATTGAACGTTTTCATGTTGCTGATGAGCCGTTTGTGAACAACACAGTCGATGAGAGCGCCAATTTCAGAGCTCATTCACAGCCTAGGGGACGCAAAATCACGCAATTGGTCCCCGAATTCATCAAAGTTGTCACACTTGTGTTGTCGAGTATACCACCTGTCGACAACAAGAAGCTGGTACAACACTCCCTGCAAGGGATTCCTGCCGGGGCCAAGCTTTTGAGGACTGAAGCGAAACAGGGAGGTTTTTTGTGCGTGTTTGGAATTTTTCACTCTTATCAGCAATTTGTGGACGAGAGTAGACGGCTGTTGCATCCTTTTGACACTTTCGTGAATTTGCCTGATATTTTGTTGAAATGCATGTTTGAGATGATGACAATTGGACCAGTTGGGATAGCCAAGATGCGGCTTAACAAGTTGAAACATTGGANATTTGCCTGATATTTTGTTGAAATGCATGTTTGAGATGATGACAATTGGACCAGTTGGGATAGCCAAGATGCGGCTTAACAAGTTGAAACATTGGAGACGGCAGCGAGACAACTTGAGTGCGGAAGAACACAAGCTGCACTTACAAATTCCTGGACACATGAAGACGTTGGTCCGAGACAAACAGTTTTTGCTGCTTGAACAGTTGGCCACAGACATCAGTTGGCCAGATGTTGAACTTCACAAGGAGCTGCGGCAAGGGTTCAAGTTGGTTGGACATGGTACTCCATCAAATGTTTTCAAGTCTGATGAAAAGAAAGCGCTGCTATCTGAGCAAGACCTTATGCAACNAAAGGAATTGAATGACATCACTCGAGATGAGGCCGAAGCCAAAGGGTGGTTGAAAGGCCCACTAGATGAACAGACGCTGGTGAGTGAAGTGGGCGAACATTGGTTGCCGCTCGAGAGATTCGCGGTACGCCAGCGCAACAAACTACGACCCATCGACAACTTCTCAACCAACAAGGTGAATCAGGCATGGACAAACCCTGAGAAGCTTGATTTGCACGCATTGGATCAGTTGGCTTGGTTAGTCGGCGTGTTTTACAAATGTGTGGTCGACAAGGGCGTCGTGGACCTGACTTTGAGCGATGGCCAGAGGCTGTGTGGAAATGTTCACAGTGAATGGAAGAGCAATAGCAGCAAATGCCTTTTGACAACGCTTGATCTCAAAGACGCATACAAGCAACTGGGAATCCATGGATCGGATAGGAACAAGGCGGTGGTGACTTTGAGGAGTGATAAACATGACGGCGTGGACTGTTATGCAATGAACTGTTTACCTTTTGGAGCTGCGTCATCGGTACACAATTTCAACAGGGTGGCTCGGTTGCTATGGGCCATTGGCGTTGTGGAGTTGAGATTGCCTTGGGTGAATTATTTCGATGACTATCCTCTTATGTCACCAAGCAGCATATCAGTGTCTACGGTGAGCGCAGCAAAGGGCATGTTGCACATCCTTGGTTTCAAGTATGCGGAGCACAAACTGGAAGCACCGAAAGAAACTGCTGAGGTGCTTGGCGTGAATGTGGATTGTTCGAGTGTTTGTGAGTTGGGAGAGTTACGCTATGTCATGAAGGAGAGCAGAAGACTTGAAATTTTGGAGTGCATTGAGAACATTTTGAGAGATAAATCTTTGATACCGTTCAACNTTGGGAGAGTTACGCTATGTCATGAAGGAGAGCAGAAGACTTGAAATTTTGGAGTGCATTGAGAACATTTTGAGAGATAAATCTTTGATACCGTTCAACCTTCCTTCAATACTTGGGAGGGTGCAATTCGCAGATGGCCAGCTGACTGGTCGTGCTGGGAGATTGGCGATGGCTGACATCAGAGAAGTCGGCTTGACATCGAAAGAAACTGTCATGTTGGAAAAAGACACACTGGACGCATTGGAGTTTCTCAAAATGCGATTTATGGACAATACTCCCAAAACTATGTCGCTGAAATGTGACGACCACCCTGTGNTTGGAAAAAGACACACTGGACGCATTGGAGTTTCTCAAAATGCGATTTATGGACAATACTCCCAAAACTATGTCGCTGAAATGTGACGACCACCCTGTGCTGCTTTACACTGATGGGTCCTTCGAGCCTGCAATCGAAGGGGACAAAGCTATGATAGGAGGTGTGCTGATTTGCGATGATCCACCGTGCAGAGTTTTTGGAAGCCATGTCCCGAAAGAATTGCTGGACAGGTGGCATGCAGCGGGCAAGGAACATTTGATTGGACAGATTGAAATGTATGCTGTGGTCATAGCGAGGTATTTTTGGAAGCATGTGATGCAGGGCCGCAAGGTCATTTTATTTTTGGACAATTGGGCAGTGTTGGATTGTTACATCCCTGGAACCGCAAAGGAACGTACGTGGCGCGAGCTACTATTGTGCATTGAGGACATAGACTTCAAACACCCTTGCTACACTTGGGCTACTCGGGTACCATCCGAGTCGAACATAGCCGACCCTCCGAGCAGAGGATCTTTGAAACCTTTGGAGTTTCTAGGGAAACTTGTAGTCGATGATCCGAGGTGTCCCATGTTAGGGGTTGACCTGAAAAGTTGTATCAGCTGAAGCGGACAAGGGAAGTTTTGCAAGATGTTGCAAAGAACAGATGTGACCGAATGTGGTCAACATGTGATGTTGTGAAAATTCAAAACAAAGATGTGGAGTTTGCAAATGNTTGAATGCGTTTGGATGTTCTGTGAGCCCTTGTTCGCCGTCGTGACAAAAAGGTGTGGTCCGATTCTTTCATGCAGTTTCAGTTGATGCAGTGATGTGTTTAAAAAAAAAGAAAAGAACAGACGTGAACGAAAACGTGGCGTTGGCGATTTGAATGTTTGCGAGTGGTTTTCGGCGATGCGACGTTTTTGTATATATATATATGTGTTTGTATGGTAGGTGTACCTATATACTTGGTATGCCTTGAGTTGGGTGCAGACCCCCTTTTCTAAACTATAAGGAGAGTTCACTCGAAGAGTGATATCCTTTTATAGTGTAAGAAAAGGGCAAGGAATGAAATGACTGGGTCTGTAACTTTATGGTCTCACGTTCCAAGGTTCCTTGGTTCTAGCGTGGCACGGTGTGTCGCTATATGTTTTGCGTGGTATGTACGCTACGCGTTGCGACCGCGCGCATGTGNCAAAACACGTACAGTGCCCCCACATGTTCAGAATGATCTTTGTTGCATATGCAGTTTTATGCTGGGAAGGTGTGGGTGGGAACTCGCATGTTGAAATCTCCCGCCCCTTGCTTACACTGTAAGCCCGCCCTTGGGAAGTTTTGCAAGATGTTGCAAAGAACAGATGTGACCGAATGTGGTCAACATGTGATGTTGTGAAAATTCAAAACAAAGATGTGGAGTTTGCAAATGNGGGAAGTTTTGCAAGATGTTGCAAAGAACAGATGTGACCGAATGTGGTCAACATGTGATGTTGTGAAAATTCAAAACAAAGATGTGGAGTTTGCAAATGCTTGGCAGACGTTTGAATGCGTTTGGATGTTCTGTGAGCCCTTGTTCGCCGTCGTGACAAAAAGGTGTGGTCCGATTCTTTCATGCAGTTTCAGTTGATGCAGTGATGTGT
>BGPT01003163.1:1630-33501 GCA_003297045.1 Symbiodinium sp. clade C Y103 | reverse complement strand
TGTGCAGAATATCAGTATATGTTCGTGTGGCCATTCACTGTTTAAGGGTTGTGGAGGGCGGGTTTGTCCAAAATCTTTTGCCATGGACAATGTTTGTCCCACCCAAAATTTTTAATTTTTTCCCACCCAACATTGTCTACGGGGGGAGAAAAGTAACAGACCAGCTGGAAAGCATTTCCAAAATGACCGTCCAAAAATTGGACCCCAAAGATGCTGCCAGAATGGTTGTTGGAAAACCAAACCCTTTCGTTCTGATGATGGTCAGATCGAACGCCANCCAAAATGACCGTCCAAAAATTGGACCCCAAAGATGCTGCCAGAATGGTTGTTGGAAAACCAAACCCTTTCGTTCTGATGATGGTCAGATCGAACGCCAAACTTTTACCCCTGATCCATTGAGCAATAAACAGAGCGCGGAAAAACGGGCGAGTGAATCCACCGGCGCATCAATCACATGTTTTGGAATTTCAGTTTGTGCAGCAGTGATGTCAGTCATGTGTTTTGAAGCTTCTGTTGTGAGATTTTTGTTTGGGGTTTTTGGTTGGGGCGTAGTTTTAGGACGCCTTAAGGTTATATATATATGCGACGCGCGTTTAGGGATAGTAAAGTAGAGTAAATACAGACTTTGGACTTAGCATAGGAGAAAACTGGGAGAAAACCTATGATATACCCGGGCGATTCAGGAGATAGATGCGTTGCCAGACATTGCGTGAGCATGATAGCTGGGCAAAGTAGTGACGCAAAGGCAGAGTGGTAAGCAATCAATGCTAGTGTCATTGACAGCTTGGCCTTTCCGTGGAGTTCAGTAGAGAGTGGCGTAGATTTAAACATATTTTGAGAATTCCGTACAGATGGCTTGGTGATGAACTAACATTGCCAGCGTGGTGGAAAGTCAAAGAATATCCACCAAGGTGGAGTGTGAGAATTTCTTCCTTCCACTCATGGGCAGGTTTCCAGTGTTTTAGCATGGCCAGTTGCATGTCGGAAGGATGACACCCACGACTACGGATGTCTCATTGCATGGCGCAAGTGGCTCAAACTGCGGTGATCACAAGGGTGCCTGAGTTGCGCACCAGTTTTTCAGAAAACGGAGAAATAAAAGAGGGAGGGAAAAGGAAAAACCGAGCAAAAGGGAAGGGAAAGGAAAACGAAAAATATGAAAAAAATGGGAAAAACATGGAAAAACTGAAGAAAAAACGACAAGGGTCTATGTGTGGTCTGAGGCTATTCTGGTCGCTTCGCGACGACAACCGCCCGCACCGGAGTGTTAGCTTGGGAATTCCAAAAAATAAAGCCATATGTATCCATATGTGCTATGCTCGGCCTTTGCAAGGCGCATGTTGGGAGTATGTTGGTCCAATGTTGGCTCTATGTTGAGCCATATTGGGCCCATGTTGGGCCCATGTTGAGCCATGTTGGGCCCATGTTGGGCCTATGTTGAGCCATATTGGGGCCCATGTTGGGCCCATGTTGAGCCTATGTTGAGCCATATTGGGGCCCATGTTGGGCCCATGTTGAGCCATGTTGGGTCCATGTTGGGCCTATGTTGAGGCATGTTGGGCCTATGTTGGGCCTATGTTGGGCCATGTTGGGCCCATGTTGGGCCTATGTTGAGGCATGTTGGGCCTATGTTGGGCCTATGTTGGGCCCATGTTGGGCCATGTTGAGCCCAAGTT
Source organism: Symbiodinium sp. clade C Y103 (assembly GCA_003297045.1). Classification (NCBI taxonomy): domain Eukaryota; class Dinophyceae; order Suessiales; family Symbiodiniaceae; genus Cladocopium; species Cladocopium sp. clade C. The sequence continues at coordinate 31,825 of BGPT01003163.1, read as the reverse complement.
TGGCAACTTGGCCGATTTCACGACCTTTTCAAAAACGTGGAAAAATGCCCCCCCAAGCTAAAGCTTAATAGCTATTGCAATTGCTTACGGATCATGCGTGCCAACAAAAAACGCCTCGGCACCTTCGGTGCGGGCGGATTTCTTGAACTGAAAAGAAGCTGAAAAGAAACAAAGATGTCGAGAACCAAGTCCACCTGGCCGGGCAACCGGACGATGGGAAAAGGACCGTCGGAGCAGTGCACCCGCCAACGTCACTGACATACTGGTGTTAATGGTCCCACGTTCTGCTCACTTTCCTTGAGGAGAGATCATCTTGGGTGCAATGAATTCACTCGGTGAGTGGATCTCCTCGGAATGTGAAGCACCAGGGCAACCATGGTAACCAGACAATCCCAGCCCCTTATTATTATGCAAACAGACCTGGAAATCAGCTTCGTCCTGGCCCGAAGGTCAGGACATGACCATGTTGGGCTGCAGAACATAATTCAAAATACAATCAAATTTACTTTACTTCCCATGCCTGCCCGAAGATGGTGGTGATGAAGAGGTATGTGAGCAAAAGCAGGGTGATGAATTAGAGCATGAGAGGTGATTTAGGCCCCTCCGCCCTGGGGGGGTCTGTGGGTTGCTTTCTTGTGGCTTTTGTTTTCTGAAAAGTTGCTGCACGTCTTGTGCGTTGAATGTGCAAAGAATCCCATTGAACTCTTTGATTGCCCGCGAATAGACTGGGTTGTTACTGATGCTGTTATCAGTATTTTATCAGTATTTTTAGGAGTTGCTGCGATGACTCTATCCCAAAACCAAAGCTCGGAGAGATGCATTTGAAAACATCGTGGATGATGCATCGCAACCACCCTGGTGACACAGCGATGTGGAGCCAAGAAGTGACAGGGTTAGCAAGAGGATGAGTGTCTATGACGATGGCGTCGTTGCCTTTACTTGAATCTGATTTGGATTTCTGGTGACGCTCTAGTTGTACTCAGCTACTTCGGAGATGCCGAAGCTTGGGGGTGGAACTATTTCATCGTGGAGCGCATCTGAGAGCTGGGGACTGTGTTTTTGGTTACTTTTCACCATTTTTCCTTGGAGTTTTCTGAGGCTTCTGATTATTTCTGATTAGTGACACAGGCCGTGAGCCAGCGTGCGCTACCGAGAGCAAAGAATGAGGCTACTTCTTGAACAACTGGGCATCGCCAACGTATCGCTAAGGTATCATTATAGCCGCTAAGGTATCGCTGGGGGTATTGCCAATTTCGCCTCTTGCATGTACGCAATTTTGTATTGAAATCAAAATTTGACAATTCACGGTTTTATGGCGTAAAGTGGTTTATTGTAATTTTCCTGTATTGTAATCATATCTGTGGTAGTGACTTTAGTGACATATTGTGACATACTATTGAATTCACACAAACAAACGTTGGAATTGTTTTGTCCTTGCATGATTTAGCGTTGAAAACTTACAGCCAGCGGTGTGATCGTGCCATGCATTTAAGGCATAATTCAAAAAACAATTCAGAATCTTGTGCCATCTATCCAGGGCACGAAATCACCAAATTCATTGCGCCATTTACTGCAATTATTGACTTGTAAAGGGTTTCTGGAGCGGGACATGCGAAGATGAGAAATAATGTCGACAAAAATGGATGGCGAGAAACAGGGACAAGAGAAAGCAATGTCCAGGCAAAAATGCCAGAACGGATGCCATTTTGTTTCGGCAGAGTATAGGCACATTTTTTGCCGTATGAATATTACAAGATAGGTCTTTACCTCCTGATTTTTTTCATCCAGTTTGCCCGGGCACTACATATAGCATCAAGGTAAACAAAACAAAGTTGCCCGGAATTGCACTTTGTGCCCGTAGATCGCGTGAAGTGACACGTTCCATTGCAATGGCGATATTGCTATGTGCCATTGTGCAAGTGTATAGCTACGACGGTCATTTTCCCATTGGACCCCGTCAATGATGTATGGGTTTGTATGGTGCTGCTTGTATGGTAAACATATGCCGGTGTTGTAATTGTGTCTTGAAAACATACATAGCGGTCTTTTGAAATCTACTGTAGTGCCGACATCGATAATACATCGTCTGTCATTATGTTTCTGTTTGTGCTGCAATTGCATGTCTGCATTTATGTTTGCACGTGTGCATGCAAAAATATGTGTTAATGAACGCACCCTTACGCCCTTTGGATGTTTCTCTTTGTGTGTCGTACGTTTGGCCGCGCTTTGTATGTGGGTATTTGTGTTCGTGTATGTTCGATTGGTTTTTTAACTATGTTGCACAACGTGTACTGTAGTGCATCGCATTCTGTTCATGCTATTTGCTTCCCACTTTCGACTGTTTCTCAAACATTCGATATTTCCCACCCGGTTCAGGTTGTGGTGTGTGCCGCGCCCAGTATTGTGACAAACCAAATCGGTGATCGCACTCAATCTTCTTTTGGGTCCCGTTGTGCACGGTTCACGAGTGGCCGGCTCCACATGCTGGACCTAAAGTATCCCTTGAACAATCAGTTTTGCACGATTTAGGTTTTGTTCATGCCAGGTTTGGAGTGTTTCGGGATGATGGTGATGTACTTTTGGGCATTGTTGAGGCAATCATAAACCCGAAGATCCAAGGCGGTGCAAATACCTGTGCCATGGCTCTGTCGTTTTGGCTCACAAAACAGATGCGGGAACCGACCGCTGCGAATTTTCACCGTATTTGGCATCTCGAACTGTTGGAAAGAGTGTGCCATTAATGCCATGCGGTATTTGCTGTTCTCAACATGTGCCTTTGGCAACTTGTCTTTCAGATACTTCAGCAGTCAGTCAGTCCGGCCAAAGTGTTGAGAATCAGTTGAACGTCAAAAAACCTTTGTTGGACAAACACACGTGCACCTAAAAGTGAAGAGGCTTCAAATTAGTTTCCGTTGAACGCATTTTTGCCGTTGTGTGGGTTGAACCTGCTTGTGTTTGAGGCTGAGGTGCAACAAATTTCTTGCCCAGCAAATTGGAATGTTTTCTGACAAAAAATGTATGTATTCCGTTACTCCCAAATCTTGGAAAATACATGATGTGCTGATAGTGTGTGATACATGTTTAGTCGGGAATTTTTAAAAACATCATTGCATCCAGTGGTGGTGGTATTCAGGCCTTGGCGTGCTGGTCGGCAACATCTTCAGTTCAAATATAAATAGGAACCTTGGTTCAACTTGGTTTCAGAGGTTGACTCAAATTTTATCACGTTTTGCACTTCCCCAATTGTGGTGTTTGCATTTCTGCTTTGTGATGACGATTGTGCCTGTGTTTAAGCTTCGTACCGACGAAAACTGACATTCCTGTTCAATGTAAACAAAATGGTACCAACAGTGGATTGGGAGGTATATGCCAGCAGCTGTACCTAGGTCCCACCGAAGTTCGAAACCATTCCTCGCAGATTCTGCAAGTCAGACAAGAAGTCCGACTGTGGTGCCGAATCCAGTGACGGAAGCGGTGAGTCCTTTGATTGAGCTGGTGAGTCCCGCAATGCCAGCGAGTCAATCTTCGGAGACGACAGGCGAAACGCAAGAGTGTCAGGACGCAATTTCGGTGGAAGGGAAAGAGAATTGGTGGATCCAGCGGGTGTTGTTTCAATGAATTGAGTACATGAAAACAAAATTCTGCCAACATGTTTTTGGTTTCGCCATTGAAAGAATGGATGACCTCTTCGTCTTATTCCGACTAGCATCACAAAAAATGCACTGGTAAGGGTTTAGGGGCTTCAGGGCCTATGGTTTTGGTACTCTTCGGCAGGTTTATGACCTATGCAGATGCAGTTGCTAACTTTCACAGTTGGAATTTGGAATCAGCTAAAAGTGAGAATTTGTATCCCGTTTGGCGATGGAGAATCCTCCATTTTCCCTTGAAACGAGGAGCTACGAAGGCCGACACAGTTGCGTATGGACGGAGATTTCCTGAAGCGCGACGGCCAGGAGAACTGTGCATTCTTTGCTTGGCTATCTCAGGGTCTCCCATGGACGAGTAGGGTCATGAATTACAACCCTTATACAGTTTTGTTGCCCTCTAGAAAAGGTCAATCTGATTCTTTTAGTCACTTGAGTCTTTTCCGAAACCCAATTTCCAGCCATCCATCAGTGCAAATTGTGGCGGTTAAAGCCTTAGGAAGACCTCAATCCGAAATTTGGCGGGATTGAATCTAACCGAATCTAACCATCCATTGTTTCCTAACAATGAAGAGTAGCCACTGGTTTTGGCAGTCGAAGCGTTCATTTTGGAGTTTTCCATGGGGTTTGTGATTGTCTTGGGATGGGGTTTGCGATAATCTTGAGATGGGATGGCGACCCATTTATCAATTTGTATTTGGCAATTGTATATTGAACAACATGTTGTGGATGGAGGAAATCCTGCACCTTTGGTAGATGATTTATCCCATTGTAATCCCATTCTTTACAGTGTTACATAGTCACCAATAGTTATCAACTGGTGCAGGATTTTGTCCATCCACAGTATGTTTGTGGATAAACATGACATATATGCTCATTCTTGCTGGGTCTAAGTGCTGACATGTAGATGGTGGGTGAACAAGCTGAGAAGCTGAGAGGCTGGATTAGGGCAATCAGGAAGAAGCTCTTTGTTGGAATTTTATTGACCCACGTTGTGCACAAAGCTTTGTAAGGATATGTTGTGCATGAATAAATGATGTCGGAACGCATATGGAGGATCCATAGAACACCTAGTGCCACCCAGAAGCCTGGAAGGGCGAGGACTGGTAGGCTTGCAGTGTTTAGCCATGCAGGAAGTCATCATGGAATTGCCCAAGGTGGTAAAATGTGATCCATTGGAGCCTTGGACTGTCGATGCGCCCCACGTACTACTTGGATGTCCCAAGGGTGCAATCAAGTACCCTCCACCAAGGCTTTTATCAGACCCCTTGTGGAAGGCAATGAGCCGGACTCCTCCTTGGATTTTCTATCAACAACTGAGCGCTCACTCTCACCGGCGTTCCAAGCCCGTTCCAAGGAGCACTTACTAGTCATCAACTTGGAGGGTCCAGGCCTGGTCGCGATGATTTGAGTACAGCAATGCAGCAATGGACATACCCTTCATTTTGTTGTGGGACTCAGCAAAATTTGGCCAGCGTGCCAGCATGGAATGAATTGGTTAGTAGGCACTGTCTCGAAGCCTTCATGAAGCGTATTGAGATCTGTCTCAAAATCGCGGCGAACTGCTAAATTGGGTTTCTGACATAGTCTTTTCCGCACTGAAAGCAGTAGATAAGTAAAGTGAATGAACAGGTATGATACTAGATACCAGCAAGACCAACAAATAGACAGACAAACCCAATTTGAGACAAAGAAATGTGTACAGTAATTTATGTGGCAAACAAAATGACAAACCATCCCCAAAATCACCCTTTTCAACTGGTGGTATAAACCATACCCGAATGGTATGCTTATTGCAGGCGGCCAAGCTAGAAGAGATCACATCTACAAAGAGTTCGAACGGGGCGGCCTGAAAGGACAGGGCAAACAGTGCGAATGTTTGTTTGAAGGGAAGGAAACGTAAACCTCTGATGGTTGAGAACATCAGTTTCCCACCCTTTTTGTACCGGGCCGTTTGGGCTATCCCCCATTTTTTGGATGAGAACCATTTCCATTAAACTTTAAACCAGTGAACAAGGGGATTTCATTCAAGGGAGAAAAAGAGGGTGGTCACCCAGAAGAATATGGGTGAAAATCGTAAAGACCCAAAGATCGGGCCATCATCCCGATGAAATTTGTGACTTTTTCTTGCTGGGCTGTTGCACCGATTTTAGGGATAGGGAACCATGCAAGAGGATTCTCTGGACTTCTTTGCAGATTTTGCAGGTCGTTTCAAGTTTTGGCCTGCCGTGAACTTCCAAGACAACGAGCGCTTGGCAAAAGAGACTGGAAAGAAGCAGCGCCTTCGGCACTTTCAGGTGTGAGTTGGGTTGATTATCTGCGGAGCGCCACAAAAATACGCACACTGACGATTCCTGTGAGAGCAGGCTGGGCAATTTTTCTTTAAGCGGAGACCAGAAAGCGGCGCGCATGGGAATTCAATTCATCACACGGGCATTTGTTTTGAAGATCCACTATACGCAAAGATGGGAATGTGTGCTGCAGAAACCTGCAGTGTGGAACCCAAAAAGATGGCTGGCTGTTTGATTTACATGTTTGCTTTCGTTGCGTCTCCAAATGGAAACTCCTTGGGCCGAGGTGCCCTTGTGACCCCAAGGTTGGATGTCTCTTGGCCATGGCAAACAAACCCTTGCTTGCAGGGAAAGTGGAAGGAAACTGCATGATTTTGCTAATTTGGAGTCTTTTCTGCTAGACTTGGGCGACCTTTCGATATGCAGAACAGTCAGATGCGTTCAAAGACCGAACCAAACTTATATAAATTGCGCTGTGATCGGTGTTTCACACTCTTCGGAGTTGCTGTTGAGGTTGCCAGACTGGATGATTGACATGACCACTCCCATCAACATTTATCTTGAATGGTTCAAACAATCAGCAATTTCCTTTGATTGCACAGAATAGCAACATTTTGATAGGGTCAACATGTTAATCCCCCATCAAATGGATGGTTCAATTCCTCAAAAACCAACATTTTGTGAGTCCATTATCAATCCATATACTTTGATACATACTATTTTTTTCCTATGACTACTTCCCAGCAAGATTTTTCGCCTTTGAGGTGCTTTGAGCCACCGGGAAATCTATGACACTTAGATGAGTTGGTCTTGGGGCCATGGGGTGATCTGGTTTGAATCTAGGTACTCATCCACATCACAATGCGGGACAGAATGAGATAAAACTGACCTTCACTATGATAGGGGTTTGTCCAGAAATCATCATCTGATATCTTGTGACTGTGAGCAGCCCTGAAGCGTGGCAGGATCCCAATGCGGGGGTTGAAGGACGTAGGTACAGATTGAGACTGAGACCTGAAGTTTTTTCGGCATCTCGCTTCAGAGACTCCTGGGTCTCAGGAGATGATGCTCTATGAGAAATGGCCCTGCGCCACCATCTTTGAAGATGATGTGGGTCTGGCCACCAACTTCAGTGAACGTGTGGCAGCAGTCGCAGAGACTTGGCTGATGGAACTTGAAGAGGTAGACTGCGACGATCTCGGATGCTTTGAGCAGTTGAAGTGGTAGATTTGGAAAAGCCAGTTGAACTACGACTGAAACTGGACTTTATTGGCCAATGGTAGATGATTGGCCAATGGCGTACCCCAAGTCTGATTTTTGCAACGGAAATTTGGCCTTATCGGTGGCAACTTGAAGTCTTGCTGCCCCATGTGCGGTGACAACTTACAGGACAGCCTACCTCCATTTGATGTGGTCCTTTGGGGCTTTTGCCGCCAGGCAGCAGGTGGTTGACTATTCACCAAGACTGACAAAAACTGCTGAACAGTCCTCAAGGGTCTATCGTGTGGCTATGGATCAGTACCAAAAAATGCCATCTTGAGAGGGACCGATGCGCTGTTGCATAAACAACAGCTACTGTATTTTGGTGAGATATGAGAGGTATTCACCAGGTATTCCATCTTTTTTGACCCTCCAAAATCTCGAATGTGGCGTGCCGAGGTCCCGGTGGGGCCAAGCCTCGACATGAGTCTCCTGATAAGACATCCATACCCAAAGTGACACTTGGACCGCCTAGCTGTCCCCAACTGGAAATGATCAAAAAACATGTTTGGATCATGCTGGAATCACAGCTTATGAAATCTTATGTATATTTCTTTGGACTCAGAAACGTCAGGCATGGTGAAGCAACATCCTCTGGTGCTTTTATGATGGCCTTAATGATATTGCACACTAAGGAAGTATGGCTGGCCGGGATCATGTGTACATGCATATACCGTGAGTGCCTGGGCTGCACCTGCATTTGGCTTAGCAAAACTTGGGTTCCAGGCAGGCTCATGGGTCAGCATATGTCGGAATTCTTTGAAGAACTGGAAGCCGCCTGAAGACTGGTCTGATACAACCACTGAAGACACGTGGAAAATCCTGGATTGTGGGCATCCAGCTGTGACCCATTCTTCCTCAACAGGTTTGCAGGGCGCCTATGTCCTGACAGCTGCGAATACTCCAGTGATCACCCCACCAGATGGTGTGCCTTGGTAGATGGGATGAAGATTGACAGCTTGGCGAAGGATGGGAAGTTTCGATCATCTAAAGAGCTGATTCAGTTTGTTGAATGAACAAATGACTTCTGATTCAGCGAAAGATGGAACTTTACCATCTTTTTGGATTTGAGGCTATGGATGGCATGCATCACTGGAGGATGGAGGTGCGAACGCATATTGACAGGTGGCCAAACTGCATTGGACTGCGAGTGTTTCTACATCCTTGGGTTGGCTGTGATTGGATGATGAAACCTTGAATCAGAAACTAAGACCTGCGAATCACAAACTGGGTGCTGCTCTTCTCTTGTTGAGAGAATTCTTTTCGATGAGACTGCTGGTTTGAGATCGGATGGTGGTTGCCCCCCCCATGGTGTAGCTGGGAGTGAGGTCAGCGGGGAAATTCACTGGTTCCTACTGGTATGTGGATCCAATGCTGGCCTTTCAGCCAGTGGATTCTGATAACCTCGGTGGTGGTGTGTAGCTGGCGTAGCTACGGCCTGTTGTACACATGCAGCTGGGGCGGTGAGGACGGGTAAACTCATTGAGCTCGGGCCTGTGCTTTAATGCGATATGTGATAAAAAGAATTGTCAGTCCTTTGGTTGGTATCCCCAAATTTGACCCGGAGGCATTTGTATCTAGTCGCGAAGGGTGCCAGAAATCTTCACAAGAAAGGCATGTTCAAATTCAAATCATTGGGTTGGATCAGGAAATATCTGCTACAGGCAACCATAAGTGGTTTGAACCATCCTCATTTCCCCAATTCTTTCAGATGCCAGCCAATGCGCTGACGCCGTTCGCGCGTCACGACGCCGTTCGCGTCGAGGACAATGCCCTCAGTCGGGGGATGGTTGATACGAATCGTTTCTGGCAAAATTGGGGATGGTTTTGTTGGGTGTACTAGATATGTAATGTATGATTATGTATATATGTATGATTGTATATTATGTAATCATACATTCTATTTTCGTTCTATTTTATCTCACAAGATGGAAAAGACAAGCTATTTGATATCATTGCTCAGCTCCGTTGCGAAAAGGTGAATTGGATTCCCTGGTCAAAGCCTGTTGTGGCTTCACTCTTGTGGGTGTACGTCCCAAGTTTCACTTGTAGTTGGATCGAAGGTGTCCAAGCCACGAAGCAAAAGGGGACATGCGCAGCTGCGGGTAGGTCTGAAAATGGGGTGGCATACACCTATCTATGGCCATTCCATGGGGAATATGAGTATCAACCAGTGGATTTGGGACACATCATACATTTATTTTGGCCAATACATGTACATACTTTTTTTTTCCTCAGTTCCATTTTGCAGTTTGCTGAGTGGTGCTTCAGGCCATTAATGATGTGATCCTGTGATTGTGGGTCAACATGATTATTCCCCCAAAGTGGAGGATTTTAAAGTCAACAAGAACCAATCTTTGTGGGTGAATTGGTGCTGCCAATTGGTACTCCATTTTCGTCCATACCCATATCCCCTTGAGATGTCAACCCTGTATATCCCCCATATATTCTCTTCACATACTATTCCCTCAGAGGTCACCCCTGTCTATTTCCACCGAGGCGTGATGGACCATGTGGCATTCGGACTTGGCGCAGCGTTTGGGCTCCTGCCGCTCTTCCAAGCCCAGACTTTGACCTTTCAGTGGCTGCAGAAACAGATTCGGCCATTTGCATGTGACAGGAGCATTAGAAGCTGTCCAATTCTTGATAATTGCCCAAATGATGATTGTACTCTAATTCTGTAAGATTTGGTATGGCGTGGATGTTTGAAGTTCTTCTGCGCCAAAGAAACAGTCTTGGGGTTCTGTATCAGCAACCAAAGTGCTAGAACTCTTGGTGTACAATCTGAATTCACTAAGAGCTGCAGTGGTCGAAGTCCATTCACCACAACATCAGTAATGTTTGCCCCATTATCCAGAGGGAAACCATCCAAAATTGGATTCTTCCATTCTTCCTTTCTTCAGTGTGTGGAGTCGCCATGCTTTCAGTTTCGCCCCTCGCTCCAGTCAGCATCCCTTCGCGCCTCTCACCTGGGTCTCAGCCTTTGGCGGCGCACCACAGCTCATCCTTTGGTGCTGGGTGCCGCTGGCCATGCAGTGCTGTGGCTGTCCTGGGAGCAGTGGGGGTAGCCCGCAGCCGCCGCAAGGCGGTGGTGACAGGGGTTGAGACGAAGACCAAGGTAGCACCGGCTCCAAAACCCAAGGCCAGCTTCAACTGGGAGAAGCAATGGTATCCGGTGTTGCCACTTTCCATGTTGCAGGGATCGGGGCCTGAACCCATCAAGCTGCTTAATAAGGATTTGGTCCTTTGGAAAGATGGCGATGGAGAGTGGCGGTGCAACAGTGGCATTTGTCCGCATCGCCTGGCCCCTTTGGCACATGGCAGGGTGAACTCCGATGGCCAGCTGATGTGTCGTTTCCATGGCTGGTGCTTCAAAGGCAATGGCTCCTGCAGCAAAGTTCCCATGGCCGAAGGGGATGAGGAAGCCAAAGGCAAATTGGTGGGGCAGGAGCGCAGCAAGTTGACTTCCTACCCCACCAAGATCAAGAAGGGCTTGTTATTTGTGTGGCCTCATGCTGGCAGTGAAAAAGAGGCGCTTGGAAAGGATCCGTTTGTTCCGGAGGAGTTGTCTGAAAGTCCAAACTGGAGCTGCTTTGATGTGCCTGCAGGGTGGAGAGTGTGGCTTGAACAAAGCTGGGATCCCAGTCATGCACCGTTCTTGCATCAATATGCCTTGCCCAACTTTGCTCCGGAATATGCTTCCGCCATGGAGCCCTTCCAAATTAAGGACTTGGGTGATGAAGGTTTGAAAGTGAGCCATGGCGGCTACATGCAAAGCAACATGGGTATGAAGGCCGATCGACGATTTATGCCACCCTGTGCTAATTCGACTTCGTACCTGTATCCGGATGGTCGAATTATCGGCTTCAATTTTTATTTCATTCCCACTGAGCCTGGGAAAGTCCGTCAAATCACGACATCGTATTTTGTTCCAAGCAAAGATGAAGAGTCGAAGCAGAAGAGCAACCTCTCTGGGAACATGATGCAGATGTCGAAGGTTGTGCTAAAAGGCTCCTCGGCCTGAGAGGTTGCAACACTGATTTCGTGGATTTTACACTGACTTGGAAATCATTTTTTTTTGGCACATCCTGGATATCCCTATTTTAAATGAGCAAGGTCTTTTATCTCAGTTGTCCGTTAGCTATACAGCTATACCTCATTCTTGCAGATCCCGACTATCCACCTACTGCCCATTTTGGTGAACAATCAAACTGTCATGATGATCCAAATGAACAATCAGTAGTACAAATTTGGGTATCTCCACGCTATCTACTAAATATACACCAGCTATATATTTTGGATTTCTTTGGCCGATCTCCAAAATCATGGTGCTGCTGCTAATTGTGTATTGGGAGTACTTTTTTCTGCCCACCCCACCCATCCACCGAGCGTAGTCACTTGCAGATAACCTCTGGTGGCATGACGTGTGCACCCCAAGGGCTGTGCACTCTTACGCAATAACCATTCTTCTCCTTGTCCTTTTGCTTCTCTTGTCCTTTGTCTTCTTGTTCTTGTTCTGGTGCTTCTTTCGCTTGTTTTTTTTGCTCTTCTTGTTCTTCTTGCTCTTGCTCTTCTTGCTCCTCTTCTTCTTCTTCTTCTTCTTGCTCTTCTTCCTCTTCTTCCTCTCCTTCCTGCTCTGTTCTTCTTCTTCTTCTTCTTCTTCTTCTTTCTATTTCTTAATCATTCAATCCATCCTTCCATCCATCCACTGTATCTAGTACCTATGTACATCCTGTTAAACCACATCGATCCTTTTCGAGGTCGCAGCTTGGGCAGCGCCGAGACCAAGGTGCGGCGCAGCTGGGTTGCCTCTGCCCTGGCTTGGAGCCAGGAGCGCTGGCCGGAGCTGGGCCGGATCCGACGGGGCCTGGCGGCGTGGAAACTGCTACAGGTGGGGACTGGAGGATGGAAGTTGGGATGGGATGTGATGACCTAGGCATGGGATGTGAATTTGTGATGGGAGGGGGTAGATGGGGATAGAATATTGATGAATATTGGCTAATATGGGGATGATTGTTGGGAATTGAGGGTATGAGGATGGAGATGGGTTTTGAAGGCCGGAGCTGTACCGCCAGGGCCTTCTTGGGGATCAAGACAACACCATTCTCTCGTTCCAAGATTCCGTGGGCTTGCCAGCTGTTCAGCACGGGCACCTACGCCAGCCCCGAGTGTCAGAGCAACTTGGTCAAAGCATTGCAAGATGTTGTGGAGTGAATGTGAGAAGTAATTACATATACATACCAATTGTCTTGTGATTTTTCTTTTGTGATGAACGGTGTGGATTGTTGGCTCTGAAGTTCGCTTTGCTTGAAGCACACCATCTCTGCATAATCACTCCAGGACTGCTCTATTCTCCTCATCATCAGTTTTGTTTCTGGCTCAAGCAAGCAACTATGCCAGCTCCCCAAGCATCTTGCAATCTAAACGCATCCTTCAAATTCACAACGGCCCTTTTTTCGTGTTTTTCAGCTCCCGAGCCAAGGAAGTATGGTGGACCAGCAAGTGAATATCTTCTGGAAACCAATGCAGATGCTCTGGTGGCTCGTTTCGGTGCCTGGATTGCGGAACGCGGGGGTGGGCCCTTTGGATCGCTGAAGAAGGACCCGGAGCCTGTGGACCAACAGCAGGTCTTCGATCGCTGGATGGCGCATACCTCCTTCAGCAAGGATGCGCAGGCAGCTGAAGTTGGATGTTCTTTTGTTATGTTTTTTTGTTGAGAAAGAGGGAGGTGAAAAAGCTGAAACCTCCTCTTACATTTTTACAAGCCTGGAAAATCTGGCGAGAATCTTTTCAATACATCTCAATACTTGGGCTACATTGTGGCTACATATCTTAGATTACTAGTTACTCAGACTTGTTCATGTCAATTATTCACCGTTTTGAACCACTATCAACATCAATAGTGTATGTATATATATATATATATTTATACAGACCTACATATGCTTATCTTAATGCGTACTCAACACATTCATTCACCACCATCAAGATATTTTAACACATTTCAACCCTTCTGAACCACTATCATAACCACAACATATACACATATGTGCCATGGTCAAAATTAGTGTAAATTGCCCATATCGGGGATAGTCATCAATCCATTTTCATAGGTGTAGGGTGTCTGTACATATATTTGAATTTATGTCTATGTATATTTCTATTTCTATTTATATGTATACACCATTATGTCAGGATTTTCATGGGATGGATGACCATACCACGTAAATCCCAGGTGACTGGACCAGGGCACGTGCGTTTTTTGTCGGGATTTTCGCCAAAAATTGAATCAAAGATGAGATTTCTTGGGATTATGGTTGGTTTTTAACGGGAATTCAACCAACAATGATCAGACCTGTCCAATATCCAAATGCCCATAATGTTGGTTAGTTGTATATCATGTATCCCCATGATACTCCCATTATACCTCAAGTCAAAACCACTGTTGTTTTTGTTGCATCCAAAATCCCAATTGAAACTGTTCTCCCATGTAATCAATGACGCCTTTCCATTCTAACGATGATTGTTGGTGATACTTCATCAACTCTCATCGATCATCCCCAATTTTTAGAAAAATGTCTTTCCCCATGTACAAATTTAACCACCAGTAGTTTTTCCTCAACAAAGATATCCCATCCTTACGCCATCCACCAGGCCGCCCTGTCCTTCCTCTCGCGCCTATCCGACACCGCCGAGCGCTTGGTGGTCTGGAGCTGCCTGGCCGCGGCGGCGGCACTGGCGCTGGGCCTGGTGCGGCTGGCGGCAGTGCCGTTGCTGGGGGCGGCACTGGGGAGCTGGGGAGCCAAGAAGGCTAGGAGGAAAGCACAAGGCCGGGGGGTTGGGGGTTGGGGGTTGGGGGTTGGGGATGGGGAGCTCTGGAATTCGTGGCAATTTGGTAAGTTGGTTGCGACATCCTTTCTTTTGTTGGTTTTTGGCTGACTGGTTTGAGGGGGTGGAGGATGGGTTGGAAGTCGGAAGTTGTCTTGATTGTTTCAATGGATAGTTGAGCAAGAGAATTAGGGATGGACGGGCTGTAAGTGGCGGGGGTATTGACGGAAATTGAATTGATAAACATGTCATAAACATTCGACATGTAAGCAGGCCAATTCAGGATGCAAGCAACAAAAGGCCGAGAGCATGGGGAAATATACGGAATTCTACTTCTACCATACATTCAAACCCTACTACTGATTATGGGGCCCCACGACGGGGTGGTAGTTGAAACTGACTTCAAACGACTACATACCATAGTGGGCCTATAGCTGGCCGATGTTTGTACCTGGAGTTGGAACTACCATCGCTGATGGCTGGCTGATCGGAGTCGATTCGGGTGATTTTGCCACATTTCAAAGCAGCAGCTGATCCTTGCAGAGGTCCACACATTCGAAAAGGCATAGATGAACTTGCAGCACTCTACTTTTCGACCAGCCACTCTTGGTGGCCAAGTTTGACTGGGAAACTTTAAGTCTTGTTGGAATCTGTTGGAACATGTGAGATGTCCGGTCAGAAACCTGTGTACCGCCGTTGTGAATGGAAGGAGGCCCTGATCCCCAGATTTTGACCCACTCCATGCAGGTTTCCTGAGTGCATTCCCTCTGCCTCCTGCACTTCCAAAACGAAAACTCTGGGAGTGAGGGCTTCAACGCCGAACAGAAAGAGGAAAAAAGAGCAGTGCAAATTTTAAGGGCTGCCTGGCTTCCATGTTAATTGGAAAGATACCCAAATCCCGAGCTAAAAACAAAATAAGCACGCCTAAGGCATGCAACCATACTGATTCCAAAAGGCTTTCAGTTCTCTACATTGGTTGTGTTCCGAATGCTTGAGACATACAACGCCTTTGTCATTCATTTGAGTTCCAGAAGCATGTCCCTTTTAAGAGACGATTTATTTTGGCCAATGTTCCGTAAGGATGGTGTAGTCCCAGCTGACGTATTTTGAGCACCTGGTGCTAAGCCGTGGAACACAGAATAACAAAGACAGGGGACTTTTGTCTGAAATCAGAGAGCACATTTCATTTGGGTGACAGAGACATCAATCGCTTCCCCCAATATCAAACACACCCATATGCCACCCCAAAATGAATAGACCCAGTACTAAATTTACTAAATTAAGGTTTTAGGGTGTTTGATTTTGCCGGGAAGGGATCACTTTGCTTTATTGGAAGAGAACATCCCGTTGCCCCGCCCATTTTTGGCAGCTGAGCACGCAGAATTATTGCGACAGCGCCATGATGCTGTCCACCTCCCACCAGCAAAAACAGGCTTGAGATTCTCCCTTAACAAGCAGTTAGCGCCTCATTCCTTGCTGTATGTCAAAAAGATTGTAAAACGGCCAGAGATTTGTACGGCCTGGCATTGAAAAAGATTGGATTCAGTGGATGATTCACTGCAAAAACCGCTCCATTTGGTGTGTTCTTTGATACCCCAACGGTAGGTCGCCATCGCCAGATGCCAAGCCAAAAGCCATGAACTGCTGAGCCAAACCCATGGCTGAGACCTCGGGCGGTGGAATTTCCCTGCCAGAGAGCGTGGATGCATTGAAGCGGCCGCTTGGATCATTTCTTGGTGGTTAAGACATCCCAATAGCGGTCGGTTCATTGGTCATGAATTTGTTTGAGCCATTTTTTAAGGCACTCAAGCCCTCAACTTCTTTTGGGAAAGAATAATTGGCTGGTCGTATACAGTAATGTATATACATATCATATACAGTATATGTATATATATATATACATAATATGTATGTATATATATATATATATGGCCATACCCTACCCCCGCCAATCTCAATTGCTTGTGATCCCAGGCTCTGGGAATCCGAGAAGTCCGAGTTGGAACGTAGCAGACGTGTCCAGGAACAGCTGCGTGCTGTGCTCCTGCCCTTGCAACAGAGGCATGGCCGGCGTTTGGGATTGAGCCATCGGTACTGAGGGCGTGAGGGGATGCGACCGACCGTGGTGGGGACTTGAGTAGCTCAAAATGGGGATTCAAACAGTGATTTGGGAATGTAGCGATTGACTAAATAAATAATAAACACACACACACATCTATATATATATATATGTATACATAATATGCATATATAAATATATTATAGTCAACCGATTGGCCGAAAATGATGGGCGTGGCATGATGGGGTGATATCTAACCTTCAAGAATGCGGCATCAAGCAGACATGGGCATGGCTGAAGATTCTTGGCACCAAAATTCGCGACGGTGGAAGCAATTTCAGCGAAGGATGGGAAGCTCAAACACAAGGGACATAGTCATCATGTTTTCCAGGACAATCAAAGAATTGGTGTTGATGGCACAGTTGTGACTACTTGAGTGCTTCAACAAAGTCCGCCTGGCCTCTTGACGTGTGGTTCGGAGCTTTGCTTGCTTGTTGGGGGATAGGGCGTGAAATGATTGGAAGTCTTTCTTCGCACAGATCATACGGCCAGCAACACGCCTGAGGACAGTCAACCGGCAATGAAGAGATCCCACACAGCATGGAGTCCAATCCCTTTGAAAGCAAGACCTCTCATAAAATCAGTAGATTCGCAGCTAAGATTCCACACAGCCGCTACTTGCAATCCATATTCGAATTTCCTACTCCAGCCACATCTATGAACATGTGTTTGTCTGAAAATGTCAGAAGAAAAATGATCAACCATGAGATTTCGGGATACCCCAGTTTGCAGACAAAGCCATACATTGGCAAACTACAGCCTGACCGGCTTTGCTCCATCAAAAGATGGTCCGCAAGCCATGTTTGAGACAACAGGCAGGGGATTTTGGACCCAGCTAGGCGGAGTGAATTGATATGCCGTGCCTTGTTGTTTGAAAAGATATTTTCACAGTCCATTCCCTTATTATTTTTATTATCATTCTTCATTTTTATTGTTATTACTATTTTTTCGATTACTATTATTATCATTTTTTTAAATTATTATGACGTCATTACTATCTACCAAGTGCGGGATTCCGAACTGTTTTGGAAAGGCACCTTGGTTACCCCACCTAAATCATATAAATATCATATCTCCCGCTACATCTCCACCATATTTTCATGACATACCCACTGGTGAACTCCCCAGGTCACTGGGTGTCCTCGGCACCTGATCTCTCCCGGCCTGGGACGTCGCTGGTAACTGGGCAAAATGAATGTGTGATGAGATTTTTTTTGGAAACCACACCTGGGGAAAAACAAAGATGGAGTTGGTTAGTTGGTTACCCTAGCATTTTTGGGTGATTTTTCGCTCCCAGTGACCATTGTCATCCCTGTCTTTGTTTCAACGTGAATCACCGAGGCAGACATCAACAAGACCTTGCAGAAACGACTGCAGGGCCTGAAGGCTGAAACCTGTTGAGCGAAACATTAAGGTGTTGTTTCTAAATCTGGACCACTAAAATCTGAGAATTTCATGGTCTATCATTATTTTTGTTCATTTGCAATCATTTGGGGTGGTCCCGATTTTACAGGAGTCTATCTTGAGCCGAATTGCTGACATCGTGGCAGAGTCTTTGTTTCAACCGCAAGTTAGCAAGCCACGATGAATATGCGGGAGACAGAAGATCAGACTTTTTGCGGTGGGAATCAGCAAGCTTGCGGACCCTCACAAACTGTCTCAAAATGGGGGTATATCCCTAAATGGTAATCTTGATAGGTAAAATGATTATAAATTCGTGGATTTCGGGGTACCACAGTTTTAGACAAACCGAAAGCAAAACATCAATGTCAAAATTGGGTGTGGTTGATGATTCAAAATTTTCTTTACCACAGAACCATCATGGTTGATCATGCCACCGATGCCTATCCCTCTTCTGGCTGCAAATTTCTCTGCCTCTAAAGGAAGATACATGACAACTGGTTTGTCTCCAGTACATACCAGCTAGGTTTGGGCGATGTTGGCAGTATTCCAGATATGTTTGTGTTGTGCCCACACTTTTGGTGGCATTTTTTGGCTGTTTGTAGAGGCATGAACTAGGCGCGTCCTACGAAGTCCTGATTAGCAGCTACCAAATTATGATTGATCGATCTATCTATCCATCCATCCATCTATCCATCTATCCATCCATCCATCCAGACAGGTCCGAAATCTCAACAGCCGTGGCAAGTCACGCGGAGACGCGCATGCAGCCAGGCAGATGGCAGGGCCAACAAAGCAGTGTTTCTTCGGCCGATCAAGCAAGGTGTCCTTTGACCCAAGCAACTTTCAGGGTTGTCGTGTAAACAATTGAACCACAATTTCTCGCAAAATCATCTGCAATTTTGGGTAAATTCCCCCTTTTTTTTCATGAAACCCAAGTACTACCTCGTAACATTGGTTCAATCAACTCCCACATTTTGCCGCTGAACTCCCAATGTTTGGTGGTCTGGTGCAGTGCCAGGTGCCGGCTGACTCCCTTGGTGAAGCAGAAACCATCACGTTCAGAGCTGAAAAAGAGGATCCCTTTGGGATTTGTTAAAATCATTTTCGTCCTTCACCATCCAGGGATCCATGGCCATTTTGATTTTGGCTTTTCGCCATCCAGTTGTTGAAAGTTATCTGGAATTTCGATCTCCACGGCCATGTGAAGAAACAGTGATTTGTTGTTGCCGCGTCTGCTGTTTGTTGGACCCATTATGATTGCGCTGGAGCAAAGATACTATGGCATCTTGACAGTAAATCAGATAGCAACAATGGCGAACTTGTTTCCTGATCAGCCCGAAATAATTGGAGCTAATCGTGGTAAAACTATGTAAAACTGGTTAAATCATGATAATCGTTGATAATCCAAAATGATTGGGTCCAATGATTTCATAGGTGTAAAATCATTAAAATCGAATCATGGTAAAGGTCCCTTTGGAACGCCTGGGAGTTCCAGGTCACCCACCGTCCAAGGTGTGGGTACCTCCCGGAGTGTCACCCCAGGGAAGGTGACTTCCAGGTGGGATTCCGTTGATCAAAAGCTAAACAGATCCTTGGAGAGTTTGGACCATTGATTGCCATGAAACATCATGAAACATCCTGTCCACGTTTTTTTTAAACCAAGGCCTCTGAGGTTAGGAATTTTTGCCGCACAGCGACCAGGCCTTGTAGCCAATCTCTTCCGGGTTGGAAGCTCAGCAATTGAGGGGCTGTTGTTGAGTTGTAGCGATCACTATTTTTCAGACACGTTCTTTTCTTACATCTCTGGAGGTAGAGCCAGATGTTGCTTAAGAGTCTGGGCCTGTGAAGGTTCTTCTTTTTCAAACAGAATTTACCACTTCTGAACAGAAACGTTTCCCAGGCCCACCATGATCTGCTCCTGGTGCAGCCATCTGGCTCTGCATGTGACGAATCCATCTTTCCAAAGGAAAGCATTTGGGCGCCAGCCGTTGGGCTTTGCCCTAGAGACTTGGCTCGTGGAAGTCTTGTGGATGGGAAACAGCAGTGTATTGCTGTTGGTGTGGGTAGTACTGGTAGGTAGTAGGCTTTGAATTGGCTTTCAGTCACGAAAGGTCATCAAAGGCCATACTTCAAGTTTGAAATCAGAAGTTGACCAAAGTTGTGGTTCCATTTATTCCCCATTCCCAGCCAAGTTTTTTTGAGCCATGTCCAGTCAGGAATCAGCCAATGGCGGCCGCCAGCGCCCCAAACTCCTTGGAGACCGCCACCTTGAAATCCTCCATGACGCATGCCTATTTGACCAGCAAATTCCAGGCATCTTGGCAGAAGCTGATTGCGGAAAAAGATGTGGAAAGGTGTGGAAAGATGACAAAAAATGACGCTAAGCAAATGTTTCGGCTGAAATATGTGGTACCTTGGATGCGTCGCTTCTCTTTCGGCTCTGCCCACAGGTTGGGTCTGCCAAGAGCGACAAGATCAACTACACTTTGGCACAGAAGGTGTTCCACAGTGGCGATGTGCCGCAAGAGGTTGGGATAGAAGGGGCTGAAGGGGAGAAATGATGTGTTGCACAACAGAAGTGTGAGTGCCCCAACAATGGCGAATGGTCATCTGACATCTTGACTTTGAAGTTGTTTTTGACTTCTTTGAAACTCAAACTTCTTACCAAGGTCTCCTCCAAACAATGCGCCATCAGAGTGTCAGATGACGAAAGCCGATTGCCAGGTTTTGGATTCCAAACGAGCAGTGCAGAAAAAGAAGCAGCCGAATATCCTGGGCACCGAGAAAAGGGATTGGCTGCTTGGCAGTGTTCAGAGTGCCTTCGTCAGAGGTTGACGCTGTTAGTTCCAGTGGTCCCCTCCAAATTTCCAATGGATGCCCAGCTATGGCTCCTATTGGTTTCCCTTATTCGATGGCCGTGACCATGAGGAACTCCTCCACTATTGCGGACCAGAAGATCCAAAAAGATATGCACAAGGAGATTCAGCAATTGTAGTGGTGGGTGCATGGGTAGTTCGTGGATGTTGACCAGTGTGCGGGTTTGTCTGGAGGGCAAAATCATACCAAATGCACCTGTATGGAAACACCAAAGCAGTGTCACAGCGATCACAAGTTTAGTAACATCATGACTGGCTGGATCTTGTCAACTTGAACACAGAAGCCAAACATCTTGAGTGTCATAAGATCATGAGGTGAAAACTTGCTCTCAAGATTCACAAAGGGCTTGAACGTATATCAACCGACACGAAGTGCATGACATGAACAGCTGCACAATGACCTTTTGCCCGAGCCTGGCAGATCCATCAGTCCATTTCTGTTTCTTTGAGTTATTTTTAATCCTCGTTTTTGCCATGGGTTCTGGTACCAGCAGCGAAGCTAGCGCCCCTTCGGCGGAGAAAGTGCAGGTGACGCTGGAAGATTTGGAGCTGCCTCCCCGCCGTGAACGCCCCAGTGCCGCCACTCCTGTGAGCCAACTGCTGGGGCCTGCACCTGCCACTGGATCAGCATCTGGGGGCGGGCCGCCAGGTGCAGCCCGGCCGAAAATGACTGAGGAGTTGTTGCCGGGGGCTGAAGCCAGGGGTCAGCGGGCCTTCCAGGAAGATGGATTGGTGGGAACTGAAGGGCAACAACTTCAGCTGTTGGCATATTATGCTGAGCTTTGTGAGGATTTTCGACACTACCAGAGGATAACCAGAGAGGAGGGAGGTCCTTTACAGGCTGATGGAGCTCAACTGCTTCTGTTGAATGGACCTCCTGGGACAGGCAAGACGCGACATGCTGTCAGCTTTGCGCGGGCCTTGGGTTTGCCACTTCTGGCCATGAACCCAACACAGCTTGGAACCAATGGACAAGTCTCAAGTGCTTGGGCTTCATCAATTCGACAGGAGATTAGTGGCCGCGATTGCATCTTATTTTTGGATGAAATCGACCAGTTCGCCAAAGATGAGGCCTTTGCCTCGGGTCTACGGCAATTCTTGGATGGTGTGTGTCAACCCTCCGGCAGTAAAGTGCTGGTGGTGGGGACCACCAATCGGATCGACCGACTGCCTGCGGATGTGCGGCACAGGGCTGAGCTGGTGAACTTTGAGCGACCGGAGAGGCTGCATCTGGAGGCGATGTGGAAGAGCTATGCGAAGCATTTGAATGAGGAGGACCTGTCTCATTTGGCTGGTGCCAGCATGCAGCAGAAGGTAGGACAGTTGAAAGTTGACATGGTTTTGAGATAATCTGAGATGATTCAGATCCAAGCGACAGATGGACTTAGGTAAGCAACTTTGTTCATAGTCTTTGGGGTGCCCAATTCTGACTCTCAGGCCACTGGTCGAGATGTAAAGCACTGTGCTTCCCTGTGCGAGCGTGAGACCGCCATCGCCTATTTGTTACTGGTTGACAGTTCAGTGGCCAAAAGTGTTCAACGAGAATTCACACAAAACGCCTGGAGTTCCTGTAATTATTAATTAAGGAAAAGGACCCAAACAAAAAGGCAGGAGCAGTAGCTCCATAGTACATCTCTTACCAATTCTTACAATATGTCTTCCCACAAGAGTCGAGCATGACACTGTCAGGCCGGTGGCGTTTTCGAGCAATTTTTTTTTGTGTTGTCCAGCCTGTTTGGGATCATCATCCCCCATGACTCATATTTTTTTCCTTGGTGCAGACACCACCAAGTAACTACTTGTGAATCGGACAGCATCAGTGCCCAGGAATGAGCAACAAGCCTTGGGTTACTGTCATGGTGCGGCTTTATCCAATTGTCCCGGGCCCAAGGTGCCTTGGTCTGGCCATGAGATTTGTGTGTCAGGTTTCTGTTGATGGCTGTGGCGGTCTCCCCTTACCCAGGTTGAGAGATACATCCGCTGTGTGCAGAGCCGCAACATCGAGTAGCACCGCGGTTGCCGTTGAATCGAGATTCGTGGAGGATGTTTGCCCTCGGAGGATGTTTGCTCAGGAATCTGCTGAAGTTGTATCCAGATGGATGTGAATTGAAGCATCTGCGCTTGGAGGATATTGCTGTGTTGCTGGAAGACTCTGCGTGCGACGCAAATGTGCTGAACACTTCTTCTGCAAGGTGGGCATAATTTCACAGGGCCATGAACACAGCGCCTCAAACCATTTCCCGAGGCTGAACGATTTACAGGGAACACCCCTCGCAGTCGCAGCGCGAGCAGCTCAAGAAAACAAGACTTTGGACATCTTTGATCAAATTTCCTCAGATTGGAGACATTCAAAGCCCATTGCTATGGTTCAACGTGGTTCTGGCCAGCTTTCAAGATGGCACCAGCTAAGTATGGACCCATGGGGACATTTTTTTTCTTGTGGGACACACGCAACTGCCCTGAACCAATCTCCATTTTTCACGAAAGCTAGCTTTTGCTAGCTGAAGTCCCTCTTGCTTTAGCAAGGTATTGGGGGGGCTGGAATCTCCAATCCAGTGAAACTTCACGAGTTATNCACGAAAGCTAGCTTTTGCTAGCTGAAGTCCCTCTTGCTTTAGCAAGGTATTGGGGGGGCTGGAATCTCCAATCCAGTGAAACTTCACGAGTTATACCCTCCCCCCTCCCCCCCCCTGGCTACCGGGTTCACAAGCAGTTTGGCCGTGGCTCGATCCCCCCCGGGGACGTCGTCAGATTCCCCATCCTCTCCATCATTGGCATCCTTCATAGGGCATGGTTTGAGGGTCTCTATCTATCTATCTATCTGTCTGTCTGTCTGTCTATCTATCTATCTATTTAATCTATCTAATCTATCTAATCCATCTAATCTATCTAATCTATCTAATCTATCTAATCTATCTAATCTATCTAACTATCTAATCTATCTATCTATCTATCCATCTTTCTATCTATCTAATCTATCTATCTATCTATCTATCTATCAATCAATGTACGTATCTATGTATCTATGTATCTATGCATATCTATCTATGTATCTATGTATCTATCTATCTATCTACCTATCTATCTATCTATCTATCTATGTATCTATCTATCTATCTATCTATCTATCTATCTATGTACGTATCTATGTATCTATGTATCTATGTATCTATGTATCTATGTATCTATGTATCTATGTATCTATCTAGCTAGATAGCAAGCTATCTATCTATCTATCTATCTATCTATCAATGTACGTATCTATGTATCTATGTAGCTATGTATCAATGTATCTATGTATCTATGTATCTATGTTTCTATCTATCTATCTATCTATCCATGTATCTATCTACCTATCTACTTATCTAGCTATGTCTCCCTCTCTGTCTCTCTATCTTACCATCCATCCATCTATCCATCTTTCTATCTATATATCTATCTNTATCTATCTACCTCTCTCTCTCTCTCTTTCTTTCCTTCCAGCTTTATATCTCTCTATCTATTTATCTTTCTATCTATCTATCTTTCTTTCTATCTATCTATCCATCCATCCATGCATCCATCCATCCATCGATCTATCTATCTATCTATCTATCTATCTATTTGTCTATCTATCTATCTATCTATCTGTCTATCTATCTATCTATCTATCTATCTATCTATCTATCTATCTATCTATCTATCTATCTTATCTATCTTATCTATCTAATCTATCTAATCTATCTAATCTATCTAATCTATCTAATCTATCTAATCTATCTAACTATCTAATCTGTCTGTCTATCTATCTATCTATCTATCTATCTATGTATCTATCTATCTATCTATCTATCTATCTATCTATCTATCTATCTATCAATGTACGTATCTATGTATCTATGTAGCTATGTATCAATGTATCTATGTATCTATGTTTCTATCTATCTATCTATCCATCTATCTATCTACCTATCTACTTATCTAGCTATGTCTCCCTCTCTGTCTCTCTATCTTACCATCCATCCATCTATCCATCTTTNTATCTATCTGTCTGTCTATCTATCTATCTATCTATCTATCTATCTATCTATGTCTCTACCTACCTATCTATCTAGCTATCTATGTATCGATGTATCTATGTCAAAAAAAAGCGCCACTGTACTTGCCTGCTTTATTTTCAAGTCCAGCTCCCTGCCGAGCTAGCTTTCGTCCCTTGCCCCTGGGCCTCAAGTTTGGGTTTTCCAGCCATGTTTGGTGTCACCTGAGGGTAGACCTGACATGGGTTTTCGGTAGGATCTGAAACGGCACCTGTTAGAGATTCGCGCCGGCATCCACGATGAGAAGATCCTGAAGCCCTGCAAGGCCCATAGCGATGAGCAAATCATCGAACGTTACAAGTTCCTCGGTGGGATTTTTCGGGATTTGATGGGATTGAATGAGATTTAGTGGGATTTCATAGAGATATATATCTAATGGGGAGAACGGATCAACCATTGAATGAGCGTTCAAAGGATTGGTTTGGTTGGGAAAATCTTCACGGGAAACCATGTTTTGGCACCAAATATAGAGACTTGAGAATTTGAGTAATGTGGTAAACCCAATGCCATGAGCAACCACCATTTGGGGATACAAAGTTCAGATGGTAGATTTTGCATTTTGTTTTTTTTGCCCGGTGGCTCCAGAACTGTTCGCACAACCCACTAGTCCTAAGTCAACAGCCCCCACCAAATTTCCAACTGCTCTGGGAAATTTGCTCGGTGGCTGATAACATTCAATTTTCAAAAAATCAGCTGCTTTTGGAAAAACAAACTCATTTATTGTGAAATTGGGCATGGCGTATTAATGCGTTTACCGCATTGTACCGCTTGTACCCCCCAAAATTCTGAGGAAAATGATGATGATATATGATAATCCATTGAAATGCAGGGTAGCAATTTTGTAGGCAAATCCAACTGGGCAGGGAGACGAAAAGGGTGGTGTTTCCAGAATCCCCTTGCAAGACGTTGAGACCTGATGTGACTGAGACTGTTGAGATGTGAGGTTCGTTGTGGCTATGACAGGGCAAGGGCCTATTGGCAAACTGACAGGCGCATTCAGACTGTCGGTTGTGTGGATAAGGGGCAGTTTGCCCAGCCCTGTTAATGCAGACTTGCAGTGGTTCGGCATCATGTTTGGATGTTTGGCCTTCTTCAGGATATTCAACTATTGTGCTCCGGATCGGCTCAAAGTCGAAGCCCAATACGGTGTCAGGGATTTTTTCTCCTGTGGAAGTTCTGCATGACTTGCTGGAAAACCAGCAACTGTTGTCATGTTTAGAGTTGCAGGTCTGGAATCTTGACTTCCATTTTCGTCCCCAAATTGATGAATCTCCGGGTTGTCGTTGGCGAAGTCCGAAAAGTCGTCCGCGGATTCTGATCAAATCTCCATGGAAGGCAAGTGGTTCAATGCCATTGATGAACGTGGCCTTCCTGCCCACTGCGTGGCTGATCATTGGAATGACTGGAACGCTTCCTACAGTACGCACACCAAGGCCAGGGCATAAAGCCTGGACTGCTTATATAGTTGGAGGGATATATATATATATATATCGGATATTACAATTATTTGGGGGGGGGTACCCTCTAATAAGCAACCAGGGCTTGTGAATCCAGGATTGACATTAGATGGCAATGCTTTGTTTGGTGTTGTTTGATGAGCCTGTCATCTTCACGCATAGCACTCCATAGCCTCTGACGGCATGTTCACTTGAATCGATCTCCGTCATGGGCCGCTAGAAGTGGCCCAAATCAAGTCAGAAATACCCGTCAGCACGATTTCTGTTGCGAAATATACTATACGCCGCATCACATAACACAGATCTGATGCTCTGGTAGTTTCTGATTTACCTTCTGGCTTTCTATGAAGATGTTTTCTGTCCTCAGGACGATATCCAGCAGGCCCATGCAGTAGTACAGCAGAAGGCGCGTCTGCTGCGCGACAGCTGATCTCGTAGGATCCAACTTCATCGCTTCCACAGGACGACCGTCGGAAGCGTATGATGACCAGGGCACCTTGGAAAGGGAGAGGGTCTCTGCAATTTTGATCTAGGTAATCTAGGTGTAGTTGAAATTGTGTTGAAGCAATATCCAGTCATACCTAGTCAAAGTCGGGATAACTCTAAAGGTCAGCTTGTTTTGCACTTCTGGCTGGGCCAGTCACAACATTGAACGTCCCTGCAACTGCCGACCTGGAAATCGGGATCTGGATATGAAATGTCTGGACCCTCCAACCGACAGATGTTGGGAGTCTTTAGATATTTTTGGCTAAAACCATCACCCTATGGTAAGCTTATCTGATGGGTGATTTGGAACTGGGTGGTTTGTCATTGCAATGTTACTGGACGGGACCAATTCGACCCAGTATCGTGTCCAATCTGACCCGCTGCAGCCAAGGACAACAAGGTCAACAGCGAAGCCTATGTGAATCCTACCCAGGCCTCGCTTGTAGCGTGGTAAGTAGAGGCACAGTGGCAAACATGTAGTGGTCACCAAGTGAAATGATTCCCCTATTGCCAAGTCGGGAAGATTCCATTCCTACCACTGCGCACTAAGATGTGAACTTGTGAGGTTACAAGTGCCAGAATAGTTCAAAGCACCTGAGATTGTGAGGAGCATGGATTCTATCTAAGAGTCGTTGGGAAAGGATGTGGGGCTGGGTCAAAACTGGTCAAAGCCTGTTATCACCATATTTGGGGGAACAACCATCCATGAGCTAGCTGTTTTAACCCATAACCATGTGATTTTTTCCGGCTCGGCGACAGGCCATTGCCAACATGAACGACCGCCTGCGAGAAAGAAAGATAGACTTCCAAGACCTGAAGGTGTGGGATTCCGCTGCTAGCGGATCTCTGTTTTTCGAGTCATGGAATCGTTGTCTTTCACCGCAAACAGATCTGGAATTGACTATAGACTGGGATTTCTTTTCAAATTCGCGAACATGATTTTCGATGCATCCGGAAAGATGTGCATGCAGGGATTCCAAATAAGGGCACCGTGGGGGCTTGTTGCTGCGACAGAAGCTTACTCTGTGGCAGCAGCATGCACAGAATGACAGGAAGGCCATACTGAGGTGAAAATACCTTGAGAATCCTTGACGGCATAAGGGGCACGCAAAGGCATAGCCAGAAACTGCACAGCAACTCGAAGCAACAACTTCAACAAGCTTCTTCGATGGCCGCAGGTATCATGTAGTCACTCTGATAGGCAAAACACCTGAATCCACTCGCCGCATTTTAGCAGCCGCACTGCAGGTCCAGTTCAAACGGGAACTGAAAGTGGAATTCCCACAAGCCTCAGAAGAGCGTCTTCAAGCAATGGCCCAGCGGCTGCTTGGTTGAAGGGTTCCCGCATGGTCCTTTCCTTTCAAGCGGCATGTCGGGACAGCCCAGGTTGCTGAACGAGAAGCTGCTTGCTGATGAGAAGATGGCTCGGTTTCCTGTGCAGCATGAAAGTTTCCGGCCAAATCTCTCATTGACAACCCAGGACACCGTGGTTGCTGGACATCGGGCTAGTCTCCCACAACCAAATGAGTGAGCTTGGTCATGATGAGTGTTTCTTCAAAGCCAACTCAAGTGCTTGGTTTAGGTAAGACCCGACAGGCGATTAAATTTACACCGGCTGTTCAGTGCCAAGCATGTGAACTCTCATGTATTTGACAGCACACACACGCACCGTGGTTTGGTACATATGTGTCCAACGTCTCTTCCTATGTGATTTTGCATAAATCGCATGTGCTTTCTCCACAACTGCCGCAACTGCCAGGACCGAAGATACAAGGAGTTTTATCATCCTGGCACATTTGTCTGGCACGAAGCGGAAAAGCGTGAGGCCCTGAACGGAGAAACAAATTGCCATGCCTTAGGAACCTTAAGAATGGTGGGGTTCTGAAAAGCTGCACATAGGACATATCCTAGCTATGCAGTCTCGCAGGAGAGGCGCCCATTCCCTTCATCCTTAGGTCTCGTTCCCTCCGCAGGCCTGGACATGTTGCATGAACTTCGGGCATGGGAGCCGTGGCTGCGAGTTCAAGGTCGTGAATCCGGACACCTGGTGCTATCAAGGCTTTGAGCGTGGATAGGCGCAGATAGTTTGCGAATGTAGAGCAGCAGGTCGTGAAGTGCCAAAAATCAGGAGCTTTCATGTCCAACCTGGCTATCTTTTTCCCTTGCCACTACAGATGAGATTGTTCTGATTTGTTAGCTTGACCACTTCAGAGGTTTTGGATCTCGACCGTGACACGACTGGCTGCACCTGCATGCCGAATGCTGGCAGCAGGAAGGTCTCACCAAGGTTTCACGCCCCTGGCACTCGATTCCTAGCAATGCATGCGTGCAGCCTTGGGTAAAAGGGGCCTATGAAACTGGAGGAGATTTCACTTAGTTCAGGACACTGGTTCCATTGACACATTGCAAGTAGAGCACTTCAACATTTCAACATTTAGATGGCAAAGGGCAAAAGGGCCTAAACATTTGGATTGCAAACAAATCCTGGCGAGTTTCTAAGAAAGAAATCCGTATCATCCCATCCAATAAGAATAATGTTACCTTCCTCCTGGAAGCCATTCAGGAATATCCCATAATATCCAATAAGGAATGACATATCCGATCCAATAAGAATAACATATCATCATCATATTGTAGATAGTCCATTTTGCCAACAATAGATAATTTAGATCCTTTCCATAACCTATCATATCATCATCCCATCCGTTCATGGATCTATTCCCTTTGGGGCCTGACAACTTGGGGAATTGCTTCGACCAAGGCTTGACAACTTGGAGCTGGACAGATGAAACCAACCCCTTCGTGGCGCCGCCGTTTGGATGTCATCAGTGGGGATTTTGGGGTGGGGATTTTGTGGATAAAATCCAGTGATTTTATGGATTTGTTAGGGGATTTTGATGGGGAAACCAACCCATGCAATGACATTTCAAAGTCTTGAGAAGTGTTCAACAACTTGGATGATTGTAAGGGGTTTAAATATCCAATGTATAGTGGATGATCAGAATCAATTATGAGAATTCCTGCCAACCAGTATGACCAGTATGATGGAATGACGTTTTGAACACTGCTCATACTGCTCAAATGGGTTTGTCCATCGATGGGGATAGCATATTTTTCAGCACCAAACATTGGGATTTACCAAGCAGCACTGGGGATTCAATCAATTACCATAATGGCCATTTATAGTTGATTTTCCCATTAAACATGGTGATTTTCCATAGTTATATTAGTTTACCAGGGGGTATATAAATCAGATAACACTTGGATTTGTTCAGAATGGAGAAATTGTATAATTGTATACCTAATTATGACAATCTTTATGCGGAAAGTAATGATGAACCATGGGATATTGATTTTGAGGGGAATGCAGAATGGTATGGGTCCCGAATTCCAAGACCCAGCAAACTACCACCAGTTGGGGATGATTGTTTTATTTTGGGAGTCAAAGATAGACCCATGCATGTACCCACATTGACATCTGATTCATGTGGAGTCTCAAGCAACGAAAATCATGGACGGTTTGAATCAGCAAAGGATCTGTTGGGAGGTTTTCAACCAAGGAGATGATGGGTATGGATCAAATTTCCATGGGTTTCCTAGCCGGTTGGCGGCATGCAGAGATTGTATTCACCCCGCTTCGCGTGGGGTATCCGCCCACACCGCAGTTCTTTTTTGGTTCGAAGTTCTTGGCTGGATGCTTCGGTGTCGATAAAGGCCAAAAATGGCTGAACAGTGGGTCGACAAAAGGCAAACC
>BGPT01003162.1:38553-52408 GCA_003297045.1 Symbiodinium sp. clade C Y103 | reverse complement strand
AGAATCCAAGATTCCAAGATTCCACCAAAGAGTCCTGTGCAAATCTTGGAATCTTGGAATCTTGGAATCCAGGGTTGGAATGATAGGTGGTACGCGTACATACACATACCTATCTAGAAAGTCAGTATCTGGAAAGTGGTCTTCTGTATCCAATCCTCTTCTTAGATTAAACCGTTCTAATCCTCCTAGCTTGTCAACATGAGCGTCCTTTCTCGCTTCTCCAGTGACGTCCCTGCTCTCAGCTATCAACGCATCCATTTCTTCCTTTGNTCTAGAGCTCTTGGGAAAATGCTTGATTCTTTTATCCAAGTCCCTCGATTCAATATTTGTTGCAATCTTGAATCTTGAGCCCAATGCTAAGACCATTTAAATTTAGTGGTTCATTTTGTTTAAAATAAAAAGCTGCTCCCAACATCCATAAGCCCCTATATGTCTCTTGTTTGGACAAAATACCACCCTTTACAATCATGTTGCATGTTTGAACATGCTAATTCAGTTTCCTAAGTAGGACTATTTACATGTCTATTTTTAGTAATATAGTCTGGGCGGTTCAAAGAAAACATTGCTCATGTAGAACAAGTACTGCAAGATTAAGCTTCCTAAAGTCAATGTGCACTCAAGTGTTTAAAGTACTGGGAATAGTGCATACTCAATATGAACAGGGGTTGTTTACAACAAGGTTTTCTACAAATTGGTACTCCTTTGAGATAAACAGTGCCTCTTCTAAAGAAAAACATGACTTTATTTACAGGATTGCCACTTTTTTGAAAAGGATTGTCACCTCAACAGATTGTTCTTGTCAACTACTATATATAGATTTACTTCCAGAGAACACTGCATTTTCTTTAAAGTAATGCGACATGTTTGCAGTTTTTGAAAAGGATTGCCACCTTAAAAGATTGTTCGTGTCAACTACTATATATAGATCTACTTCCAGAGAACAATGCATTTTCTTTAAAGTAATGCGACATGTTTGCAGGGCATTTTATTTCATTTGAATGCATGCTGCACCTGTTTGAAAACTGCTTTGTATGTTGCAATTATCCTAGGTAATACTCTACAAAACTATACATAGTTGCATACAGTATGTTCAAAGAATATGACATTCCTTGGATAAAGTCGCATCATTCCTTGCGTAAGGTGACATCATTTGGTACAGTCCCCTTGTATAAAGGAGTGCAGCATTTCTTGAAAGGTACATAGGGGTATTTTAAAAGAGACTTGCAGCTATGCAAAGTTAAAAAGGAGTGCAGCTTTAAAGAACATGGGGTCATTTTCAATTAGACTTGCAGCTGTCAGCTGTGCAAAGTTTNCAGCTTTAAAGAACATGGGGTCATTTTCAATTAGACTTGCAGCTGTCAGCTGTGCAAAGTTTTGTTAAAAAGGTAAAGGAATTTCAGGAAGGAGGATAGAAGGAGTGCAGCATTTCTTGAAAGGTACATGGTGTTATTTTCAAAGAGACTTGCAGCTATGCAAAGTTAAGAAGGAGTGCAGCTTTAAAGAACATGGGGTCATTTTCAAGTAGACTTGCAGCTGTCAGCT
The DNA here is from genome assembly GCA_003297045.1 of Symbiodinium sp. clade C Y103. Taxonomy (NCBI): domain Eukaryota; class Dinophyceae; order Suessiales; family Symbiodiniaceae; genus Cladocopium; species Cladocopium sp. clade C. The sequence continues at coordinate 50,866 of BGPT01003162.1, read as the reverse complement.
GTGCAAAGTTTTGTTAAAAAGGTAAAGGAATTTCAGGAAGGAGGATAGCATTACTTCAGAATGGAATCCTTCGAGTAATCATTTTCACCAATTAATTGTGGTANAGGAAGGAGGATAGCATTACTTCAGAATGGAATCCTTCGAGTAATCATTTTCACCAATTAATTGTGGTATTCCTCAAAGAAAGTTGAAACTTTTGCATTCTATCCTTTCCTAGAATTCACTGAAACAAAAACATATCTACACCTGAAAGAAAACAAAAAAAACACAGCCAAAAAGGTAGACCTGGGGGGGGGCTAGCATATATATATATATATACACATACGTAGTGTGTCTGCCACAATGTGTGTGTGTGTGTTTGAATAAGCTGCTTTGTGACGGCAAGGTCTTGGGACGGCTGTTGCGGGCGGCAGCGCTTTGGCTTTGCTCCTCAGGCGCCAGGATACCGCGAGGAACTCTTTCGTCGTAGACAGAGTGACATGCCACAGCACCCTGCCTGATGATCTGCCTGCAGGCACGGGCGCCGCAGATCCACGAAATCGCAGCGTAACAAGCCCAGGTGAAGTGTGGAAAAGTGTGGGAGGTAAGAAGATTCCTGGAGTCGTCCTAGAGTCGTCCTGGAGGTTCCCAAGTCTGGCAAGAGACATCAAGAGACCCCCTCACTCTGCAGCAAGGTGTTTGACCTGAGCCTTGCCGCTAAGGATGCCATGTCATTCGCCTGGCTGTGGGAGTCTTATGACATTGGTAGCTCACACATTGAGACGTTGAGATTCCAGAACATGTTTAAGCGCATCCATTGAAGTCATTTCCCAAGCAGACATTTGAACTTGAATTCAAACACCCTTGAAGATCATTGGCATCGGCAGCAATACTATTTAAGTCCTCCCAAAAGAAATCATTTCTTCTTCGCTGTATAATTACTCTTTTATCTTTGCACAAAACTGCAACTGCCCGTAGAGGGGTACACTCTATTTTGCCTGCTAGATGACCATTCAGGCGCCTCAAAACATTGCTGCCAACCCTGAAAAGGAGAGTTACAGCTGCGGAATGCAAATTAAGTTGGATTTCAATGTTTTTCTGAAACTGTTCAGAGTCAGGTGAATGCGCGATGCAGTTTTGAATGTACACAACGCATGGCAATGTCAAAGGTTGTATGCCATTGTTGTATCAGACATGCCTCAGATGACAAGGAGACGGAGTCAACAGAGTCACCGCAGGCTGCTTTTCCTCAAATTCCCATGCCAGTGGCCTGGCCCTCAGAGGTGAGATAGGTGAGATGTGGACGTTGTGGACCTTGTGCCACCTGTACCGTGTGTTTTTTTTCCTGCAGGTGGCAGGCGCTTTGGCTACACTGGCAGTTGAAGCCTCAGAATGTTCTGCGCTCGGATGCGGATGTGGCGCATCCTTTGCAACGGAGGTTGCTGCCTCAAATCCAGCAATGGCTCAAGAGGCGCATCCGGAGATGTTGTCATGTTCAAGGGATCAAACCGATCATCGTCCGGATGTGCGTCGATGTGCGTGTGTTCATGGTACTGATCGTCCACTTCGCTTGCAATATTCTTCAAGAGATCACTCCTTTTTGCACCTTTTCTTCTTTCTTTCCCTTCTCTCTATAACCCCTTGCCTTTCTCCGCTTGATTCAAACTTGTCTTGACCCATTCGCTCCTTATGTGTTCCCATGTGACGTGAAGGTGGCCGACGCTGCGGCCGATATCGCAAGTGCTGTCCTCAATTTGTGAAGGTCCCACAGAGTTCGAAGCCTTCGGTGGTCCTTTGTTCATATTTTTTCATACTTTTCCTATTCAGTGTCAGGCTGCGATTAGGTCATTAGGTGTGGTCCGGCTCCATCCTGAGGTGCAGCTGAAGATGCAGAGGAGGACGGGCACTTTGCAATTCCATGTGGAAAGCTTTAAAACTTATGAAATCTTGCCATGTTCCAGCTGATGGCAATTTCTAGCATGACTCATGGAGACCTGTCAATTATCCGGATAGGGCCAGATAGGGACATGTGTCGTGGCCGAGAATCCGAGAATGTCATGCATCGCTGGCCTTGACGCTTGATCCGTTCGAAAAACTGTGCAGGTGGTTGGTGACGTCGCGCAGAGCAGTGGAGACTGGTCACCGAGACAAGTTTGCGCAGCTTAAAAGCTGATTTGCCTTTGGATTGTCATTTGATGTCATTTGAAGATATGTGAAGTGCAATTACGAAACATACAAAACATATCAAAACATTAGAACTTCAAATGACGCTGCTTGGTTTGGTCTGTGTTTTTTTCTGACAATCGCCAGGTTCGAGCCCCTCATCCAATTCAATGCTGGCATCATTGCTGGAATTGATGGTGTCTGTTGCCAAGATGGTTCAGTTAAACTTTGTGTAAAGATGTGCAAAGACTGTACAAATCTGTACGCCTTTTGTACGCCTTACGACTTTTTGGGACTGCCAGTATCTCTCAGTTCAGTTGCTTTCCAGTCGCAAGGTCATCGAAGACCAGCTCCACATCCCTAACAGCTTTGGCAGGATGCTCAGTGAAGGCTCACCGTGCGACATCCTGCATTTGAAGAGTTTGAACAGGTTTTGAACAGAGATGAACAGGTCACATCTCAGTGCCTGACACGATGAACAGCCTGACCAATGATGGATTGAGATCAGCCCGAGGCTTTGCCATCATTGGCTACACTCTTCTCATCAAGGTGGATCTGGGACATAGCGATGATATTCCAGCGAACAGAATTTGTTATGATTTTCTACAGTACATGATGTAATTTATGTGAATAGTATGCAGACGGCAGTCAAGTACAGTAGTAGCAGTATCAGTGACATGTCCAGCAGTCATTCCTGCGGGTTGCAACAGTCAGTCTATTGCCCGCGGATTGGCTCAAGCGCACCGTACACTGACAGACTGCGATGGATGGAAAACAGATTGTGAGTCGTTGAGCTGCTGCGTTGGGTTTGAACATCTTTGAGGTTTACTAGGTCCACACGGTGAGGTATCAGACCAGTAACCATTCACAGGTTATCAGCCGTACGCTCTCGCTGGGCGTACGGTGGTCCCAACTACATCAAAGCCGAGTCCTTCGGCAACTTGCTCATAGAGCGCAACTACGTGAGACTGGTCGAGACTACGCATTGGCGAGCGAATCTATCACAGGTGACGGGTTACCTGCAATAGCAGGGCTACTGCTGTTGCAAACGATAATATCGATTGACAGCTGCAGCCGCTTCTCTCCTGGAGGTAAACCTATACCGTTGTCTTCGGCATCCTGCCCTTCTTGCCCTACTACCAGTCATTTGGATTGTTAGCAAACGGAAGCTGTGCTTTGCAGAGAAGCTGAAGCAATGTCACAACAACAACAAAGCAGCAATGAGACACAGTTCTCCTTCGCCGCAGCGCCGGCACCGTTGTCTTCGGATACGCCAGGCTCAGTGGAAAGCGGTGGTGGAGGTACAGTATCCTATGTGGCACCAAGCAGTGGGAACTCTAGTAGTTTCGCTGTGGTCAGCGCACCATCCNAGTGGAAAGCGGTGGTGGAGGTACAGTATCCTATGTGGCACCAAGCAGTGGGAACTCTAGTAGTTTCGCTGTGGTCAGCGCACCATCCGCCACGGGAAGCGCCAGGAGATCTACACCTGTGAGATCTTCGAGGTCTCGCCAGCCTGCGGCAGCCCTTGAGGACCAAAATGGAATCGATCGGTCGGTCGTTTGCATGCGTGAAGGTAGAGCCAGTCGGTCGGCTGCCTCTACCAAGGGCAAGTCCTCGGGCAGCGCGGCTCGCGATGAGAGTGAACTTCGACTACGACGGCAACTACAACACAGCAACGAGAAGCTGGATCGAAGTGAACAAGCTAGGACTGAACTGGAGGGAAGAGTGAAACTATTTCAAGATGTGCTCAGTCATCGTAATGAAATGATGCAAAGCATGGAAATCTACACCAATCGTCATTTTGAAGAATATCAGGCCCATGTCAACACCGAAATGGAGTACATGATGGCATCTATCTCAAACGCGTCAGTCATGTTACACGAACAATCCGAAGCGCTCGCTGAGGCCCACCTTATGGACGAAGGTTCGACTATGAGGATCATCGAGCTTGGACATCGTGGTGAACTTGCTGAACAAGGTGCTGCTCACATCGTCAGTGAGAGCATTGCGATGAGACAACGCTATCATTCTGAACTGGAGAGCGCGGCTCGTCAGATTCAGGAACAACGTGAACAATCAGCCCGTGCAACTGAACATTTCCACCAAGAAGGTCAAGAACTTCGTGAAGCATGCATAAAGTATGTCAATGAGAAGGATGAGATGAACCGTGAAGAGATGCTTGCCATGAAACAGAAGTTGGCATCCAACGCTGAGGAATCGGCAATGAACAACGAAATGGTCGCAGAGTATATGGAAGATGACGAGCAGTAGTCGTCCGCGATGAACGGATGGCCGAGATGCAGTCCGCGATCAACGAACTGTCGGAGAGCTTAGCAAAGAAGGAGGAGATGTTGGCAAAGAGAGAGGAGAAGACACAAGAACAGATTAGAACGATTAGAACCTGCAGAATCAAGCAAGCCAAAGATCTATGTTGACAAGTATGGACATGGACAACCTCAAGTTCGAGATGAATCAATCCGAGAACAAGCTCAAGATGGAGATCATGGACCAGAAAGCACAAATCCGACTTATGGAGAGTGAGAATGAGAATCTGAAGCTGGTCGAGAGTCGAGAGACAACTACGACGTGAGAAGGAATCAGCAATCGTCCATGAGAACAGTCTTCAGGACGTGATCGACTCCTTGAAGGATGAGAGCGTCGAGATTCTGGCTATCAATGATTCACTCAGGACGCGTATCACCGAGATCCTACATCACAAGGTGGATGAAGACGCGCTATCACCGTATAGACAGATTTGTAATGAACTCCGTGAAGAGTTGTTGAAGACGCAGAACGAACTGAAGTTGAAGAATGAGGAGGTTGCTTCCAATCCCAATCTGGGGCATGCCATACTCAACTTAGAACAAGATGATGCTGAAAGAGCAAAGAAGATGTATGAAGAGGTGGTCAAGGACAGAGATGAGGTGATAAGGAAGAATCTGCAACTTGATGTGGACCTTCAAGAAGTGAACAAGAAGTTATCATCTTCATCTGCGCAGCGCCGACGGTGCCGATGCCATTGTCGCCATCGCTGTTGCCACCTACTTCCTTGTGTCCTATGCCCTCATTGCCAAAGGCGGGCACACCTTCCTTTGCAGCCGCTGAAACGGCAATCATCATTCGCAGGTGGGAAGAGTTTGCCACATCCTCCACCTCCTGCTGCACCATTGATCACAGTCGAAGATGTGATGCATCTACATCAACCAGCTATCAGCGATGCAGTGCCGAAACAGGTGGTAACGCCTGACGAAGTTGCTCAGCTCAAGGAGAGGTTAGCAGCTGCAGAAGCCCAGTCGACTCGTCACTACGAAGAGATGAAAGAGTACAAGAGTTGGCTCGCACAAGTTGAGGACGAAGCATATGCAGCTGGACAACCTGATCCTGTTCCCGACAATCCACCTGGACTCATGCCACATCTGGATCTCGTTCGCATTCCTGATCAATGAGAATCCACCCTTCAACGTATGGATCGAGCATGGTTTCATTGAGAAGCTTACCGATGCCATCAAGGAGGTGGACCGGAAGGCATCACGTCCAATCTTTGCGTCGTTGTGCAAGGATTCGAAGTTTCATGGCATTGACTGTGGCATCCATGCAGTATCTACGGAGACTGCCGAGGCCCTGCAAGGTTTCGGTATCATGGTGACGACGGCCGATGGTCTATGGCGACTCCTATATGCACATGCTGGCAATCATTGGAAGAACAATGATGATCGCCCTGAAAGGATGGGAGTGTTTGCTACCATCGAGACCCATCTCTTCAGGCAGAGGATTCTACTGATGTGTTCGTTAAAGGCCGAACAAGCCATGCAGAGACTTGAACATTTTGGTTTAGACAAACCACTTCAAGTTGGTGTCGACCTGGAGCAACTCGAAGAAGTGCTGAAGGCACCGACTGTGGTCGGATTTGGCGGAATCAGTGGAACGCCAGGTGAAGCTACATCGTCAGATCAACATCAAGGTGGATCAGTTGGTGGAAGCCATCGAAGTGTCGGTGGGGACTACGAGAAAGCACCTTGGTCGGAGACAAACGTGCAGTCCATGATTCCTGAGGCAATTGCCAATAGCCGGGAAAACTGGTTTTACGTCAATGTGGGCAGAGATGAGACGATCGTTTGCCGTGACCACTACAATGGCAGGGACGATGCGACGTTGCCCACAGACTTCATGCTGTTAGACCGGGGATACGGGAAGACTTGTGTCATTTCGAGGTCAAATCATCCAGATGGCGGCCAGGACGAAGAATAGCCTGATCAGCAAGCTCGGTCGAGAAGGGTATCCAGTGACAGACCCTCAAGTCGATTTCTTGCAGTTCCTCAAGGACATCACGATTTCAATGGTGGGGAACAAGCAGGTGATTTTCGGCGAGGCTTTGCTGAAAGCATTGTCCCATCATGGGATGGTGCGTGTTCCTCGTGATCGTGTCGGACAGATCTTCCTCGGAAAGCGTGGACGACAGTATGCCGTCATTCGTGAGGAGTTCCATATCGACAACTGCGGAACTAGGTTCGCCTACAGAGTGTCCAAGGATTTTGGAAACGTATTCTACAAGGACTACCTCAGGCACATACTCGGCAAAGAGTTCACGAACATCATGGGACAAGATGATCCGGCGGCCGAAAAGTGTGGAGACGTGGTTGAAATGTGGCTAGGTCTTTTGGACATTGCCAATATGACCAAGAAGCACATCACGTTCATGGACACAAAAGCCGATTCTGGTGAACTCTTGGCAGGTTTGGAAGCATCGATCAGTGTCTTCCAAGCATCTACTCGCTCTTCGCAAACCTACAACACGAAGAGGAACAAGAGCAGGAACACATAAATCACATCGTACGAGGGGGACGCAGTAAACAGGATCTTGCAGGAATGCGCGGTCTACAGGAACCTTGATGCCATGTGCCTCATTGAAGATGAAGAGGCAGAGATCATCAGTGAGATCTACGCCAACTCCATGAAGAAAGACGTGGACGAAGATGATCCCATGGGCGAAGAAAGGCAAGGCGATGATGTGGGTCGTTCGGCTACATCTGGTGCTGCGTCCTCGAGTGCCGGAGCCGATGCTGAAGGACCGGGTCGCTCGGCCAGGCCAAGTAAGCAGACAGCTTCACGGTACTGAACAGGAGGCCAATCCGGAAGAAGAGTTCCAGATTTCCATGGACAAGGGCATGGTCATCGACGACATCGACGCACTGTTCGCCACGGCAGATGATCACAATGTATGGCTTCGATGTGGTGCCAGCGGACATCCCAACTATGAGTGTCCGGTCCAAGTTGATGATCCGGTCAAGAACGCTCTGAGAATCATCAAGAAGAAACTACAAGGTCTTCAGAGCGCAACCGAGAAGGATCAGCCATCAACCGAGGAGAAACAGCCCGAAAGAGGTCCCACCAAGGAGGGAGAATACATGTACCTCCGACCAATTGCAATGTCAGAGATAGGTGACCGAGCGCATGGTGTGTTCAGCGTTCACGGCGTGAAGGTCAGTGAGAAGGGCCCAATCAATGACGAGACAGGAGCTCTACTATCTGGTCGACAAAGCCAGTGAGAGGGGAATCGTCCTGACATGCAAGGAAGTGTTTGAAGCCTCGAAGTACTCAGATCATCCGATGTACTCGAAGATTCAGTTGAAGACGGCCATTCGCAAGTTGAAAATTCTGCCGCTCAATGGGGGGTACTTCCTTGGCCATTCCTTTGTTGGAGCCGGAGTTCATTTCCCCATACCGTCTGATGCCGACCCAAGAGTAGATGTCACGTCGCTTGAACATGGCTACAGCTTCTACTTCAACAGGGCACTTCGACACATCATTGGTAGAAAGAGGGTCACCGCCGATAGGAAATCACATCCTGGTATCAAATGTGACGAAGCTGGATGGGTCAACCTTCTGGAATTTCTTCACTATGATTGGATTTTCGGCCATGAACGTGAACCTGTGCGCGACAACGGGTACTGCTCAGTTGCGGTCCTCGAGAGAAGGGTCAACATGCTGATCAAGGTCGGATGGTCAGAATTCTTGAGATCTGGGAAAGCACGATGGCAATTCCTATGTATTGTCCTCGACAAGGACTCCGGTCCGATCGATGACAATCTCGTCAAGGATTATGGCTTGAATCGAGATGAAGTTCAGAGAGCCATTGAGGATAGCGGTGAAGTGTTCATTGCTCCCATCGCCATCAGATCTCCCAGTGGTCATTCAAAGGGGGGTGATGGTTTCAAGATGGATACGACAAGATCTACCAGCCATTGACCACTCAACTGGCCAACGAGTTCCAGTATTGCTACCGCGTGACGGAACTCAAGAACCTGATCGATACCATCGAAGGAGGACTCCGACAGGAGGTGAAAAGGGAGGAAGAACTCATGTATTCTTCAATCCGTTTTGCACCGTGGGATGATCGCTAAAAAACCATCCTTGGAGGAAAGCTGACACATCTCGGAGCCATCCGTGTCGTGTTGGTGTTCAGTGTCCACAGCCTCATCGGACTCAACGGCATGGTGACAGCATCTGGCCAACTAGTCGTCGGAGGCAACGTTCCATTCTCAGAAGTGGAGGGAGCATGGTACGAGAACAACAAGTACAAATGGGTACGTCTGCTAACCCCTGCAGGCGAACTTCAGATGACCCCTGCAACCAAAGAGCCATCGGAGATCGCAACAAGAGGCACAGTCCTCAAGATTGCTCAGGAAGTCTACAACGACATCATGCAAGCCTGATGACAATATCCCGTTCTACGAGGAGTTTGTCAAAGATCTCCAGGAGCTCGAAGGCAGAACGGGAACTCTCGGATTCAACAGCGAGCTGAGAGACAGATTGGTTACCTTCATCGCTGAGAACTACATTCCCAGGGCAGCGGGTAAGATAATTTGCCCAGCGTGCCTTATCGAGACTCCCAACAACTTGGCAATCTGCGTGAAGTGCACGGGTTCCCGCATCAGCTTTGGGGAAAGGACCTCAACTCATCATGAAGCCGAATCTTCGGGTGAACCAAGGCCTGAACAACAGCAAGATGCAGATGTTGGTGATGCTCTGATGTTGACATGGACAAGGATGAGATTGACAGACTTGTCAAAGAAACAAAAGCGAAGAACGCCACAGAGGAGCAAGAAGACGTCAACATGGAAGAGGAAGCAGAGGGTGATGAAGAGGAAGATGAACAGCCGAAACCATCACGGCCATCACCTCCGCGAGAGGACAGCAGCTGAGGAAGAGCAGGAACATAGAGAGGCAGAGGCAGACAGACAGCAGGAAGAAGCAGATGCAAAGGAGGAGGCGAGCAGTGCAACTTCTGGGCCAATTCCGACCTGGGCTACTCGCTATATTCCGGGAAGCATTATTCACTGCATTGATGTCGCCTGCAACGAAGATCCTGTTGATTCCACGGCGAGGGTGATCGATCTCATGATCGCGATGCACATCAAGGCACGATACCCGATACCGTATGTTTTATGTTTATATGGTTAATGCCCCTGCCAAAAGTTATGTTGAATTTGTCAAGAACAGTGGAAATCTCCCAGAGTATGACACCTACATCCCATATGTTGGTGATGGCGAACATGGTGAACTCCGAGAGCCCACCGTTGACGAGTACAAGGCAGCGTTCCAGAGGAATGCGAGGGGTGGCCTCCTTGGTGGGCGCGACATCGAGATGTACCTTCGCGGGATCGAGGGCACTAAGATCTTGTGCAAGGTTATGAAGTACCTCATCCAAACTGGCATCACTCCAGAGTTCATTGCAAGAAAATTGACGGACATTGCTGATGCCGAAGATGATGATAAGCCAGACATCAGGCGAGAGGTTACCAACTTCATCCGCAAGATGATCGCTGGCGCTTTTGCTGTCCAATCATATGATTACTTCCGTGTGACGCCTCCGGATCGAGAGGACCACATCCACATGGATTCTGTTTCATTGACCTGTGCTTCAGTCGACAGAGGACGAACTTTCGCTGTGTTGTGCACCCTCAACAAGATTGACTTGGGAATGCCTCCAGCTCTTACGAAGATCTGGGAAAACAAGTTGAGATCATCACAGTCAAGTTCGCAACAACTGGAGAAGAACATTGATTTGTTGGATCCCAGTGATCGACCCGACGCTCGCGACTATGTGCGAGCCATTGAGCACATCTCTGGTCGAACCGAAGGCACATCAGGACAGGGTCAAACTGGTTCATCACAGAAGAGGGCAAAGCGCCAAAAGAGTGATGCCGGTGGTTCTTCAAGCTCGAGGAGACCTACTGAGAGTTGAGAGCCGGACAGTAGGTAGACTCCCAAACTTTGTACGAATTCTACGGCGATCGAGGATTAGCCTCGACAGTGTCTATCTCAATCGTACATACAGCGTATGTACAGCACTAGATGTGACCCTTGTGTGTCGGTCGACAAACATGTGGTTACACTAGTGACACATATGAGGATTCCGAAGCGAATCACATCTGTCGGTCGACAGTCGTGAGGAGCTGAGGATGAATCATTGTGTATTGTACAAAGCGTTGTTCGTAGCACATTTTTTGATGGGATAGACACAGAGTTTGATATATGACTACGGCTGCACCAATTCAAGCGTTTTCTCCTGCATCCAACTAAGACGTCGGATGTGGGGGGTGTGAATAGTATGCAGACGGCAGTCAAGTACAGTAGTAGCAGTATCAGTGACATGTCCAGTCATTCCTGCGGGTTGCAACAGTCAGTCTATTGCCCGCGGATTGGCTCAAGCGCACCGTACACTGACAGACTGCGATGGATGGAAAACAGACTGTGAGTCGTTGAGCTGCTGCGTTGGGTTTGAACATCTTTGAGGTTTACTATAGGTCTACACGGTGAGGTACCAGACCGGCAACCATTCACAATTTATACACCTATATGCCCATGTATATATATATATATACACACACTATACACATATTTCATTGTATTTCATTCTATTTCTATTTATTGGAGCATGCTTGAAATTGAAAGCACCCAATTCTGTGACTCTGAGGTGCTCACCTACCCTTTGAATCAATCAGCTCTCCGCCGGAATCCTACAGTACCTCTAGCTCTTGAGAAAAAAGTTGCACTTGCGACTGGTAGGTGAGCACCTCTGATCACACTTTTGGTCCTCACGTTTGACTTGTTTTGGTTCTTGAGGATCTGGTGCTATTATGCAGCTGATCAGACCGAAGGTCGATCAAGTTCAGCGCAAATACAAGAATGATCAGGACAGCACACAGATGCGCTGTAGCATCTGTGATGGAGCATTCTGTATATTCTGATGGGCTTTGCCCAAATTTGCCCAGTCGCGAACTACCGTAGGTATCACGATACAGCACGATACAGGAGACGCAAAATCGGATGCTCCTCCGACTCTATGATGACTGCGGTGTGAATCCTCTTGGTGGGTGGGCGGCCTGGAGGGGGCCTGGAGGGGGCCTGGATGGGGCCTGAAGGGCTGTGTCAAGTCGCTGGCCAAGTTGGTATCTCCGTCAGTGACGTCTGAGGTGTATTCCATCCTTGGTGCAGTTCCCAATTTTCATTGGCCTTTACCGATCCATCCTGAAGTTGTCGCAGATCAATCCGAAATTTCAGGCAGAGACCGTGTTTCGACTGAAAGCAAGACTCTTTGTTTGTTTTTCAAACAGAGAAGCAATGAAAAAGTCATGCATGATGTCAGAGTTCAGAGATTCAAGCTAAAAACCACACATTGCGAATAAACAAGAACAAACATTGACAGATTTGACAGCTAACTGGATTGTAATGCTCAGTGGCTCAGTCAGTTCGTCAGTTGAGACAGGAGCCGTTCCTTTGGATTCCAAGCCTGGCTGGACCTACTGCTGGCACCCCGAGCTTGGACCGGATTGCGCTGCAAAAGCACCCTGATGCGTTTTGACGGGGCAGTCCTGGTCAACGCCACTGTTTTTTCCCGTATTTGACGGTGTTTCTGGTGGCAAAATAGTTCATATAGTGTGTCAGTCTGGTCTGTGTCAGAGTTTGTTGTTATTGTAGTAGTAGTAGTAGTAGTAGTAGTAGTAGTAGTAGTAGTAGTAGTAGTAGTTAGTAGTTAGTAGTTAGTAGTTAGTAGTTAGTAGTTAGTAGTTAGTAGTTAGTAGTAGTAGTAGTAGTAGTAGTAGTAGTAGTAGTAGTAGTAGTAGTAGTAGTAGTAGTAGTAGTAGTAGTAGTAGTAGTAGTAGTAGTA
>BGPT01003162.1:1625-38507 GCA_003297045.1 Symbiodinium sp. clade C Y103 | reverse complement strand
TTAGTTAGTTAGTTAGTTAGTTAGTTAGTTAGTTAGTTAGTTAGTTAGTTAGTTAGTTAGTTAGTTAGTTAGTTAGTTAGTTAGTTAGTTAGTTTATTAGTTTAGTTAGTTTAGTTAGTTTAGTTAGTTTAGTTAGTTTAGTTAGTTAGTTAGTTAGTTAGTTAGTTAGTTAGTTAGTTAGTTAGTTAGTTAGTTAGTTAGTTAGTTAGTTTGTAAGTAGTAGTAGTAGTAGATAGTAGCAGATAGTAGTAGTAGGAGTAGTAATAGGAGTAGGAGTAGGAGTAGGAGTAGGAGCAGGCGTAGGCGTAGGCGTAGGAGTAGGAGTAGGAGTAGGAGTAGGAGTATAGTAGTAGCAGTATAATAGTAGTAGTAGTAGTAGTAGTAGTAGTAGTAGTAGTAGTAGTAGTAGTAGTAGTAGTAGTAGTCCTCGTAGTCGTCGTAGTCATCGTAGTCATCGTAGTAGTCGTAGTAGTAGGAGTAGGAGTAGGAGTAGGAGTAGGAGTAGGAGTAGGAGTAGGAGTAGGAGTAGGAGTAGGAGTAGGAGTAGGAGTAGGAGTAGGAGTAGGAGTATGGTAGTAGCAGTATAATAGTAGTAGTAGTAGTAGTAGTAGTAGGTGGTTGGGTTTGTTTTGGTTATTTTTGCTAGCCCGCATCCAAAGTTGAGAGGCTAGAGGCTTTGGAGTACTTCTTGCGCACCAACCGCTCAAAGCATTGGGGGCAGAGAGCGAATCAGCCAGAGAGTTTGCGGAGGCTTGGGGATGAGGTTTTTGCACCCTTGGACGCAGTTGCAGCTTTCACCCAGATCGGGAAATCAAATGCTAATGTATTTCAACGGCAGCATTGACATATTCGGTCTAAACCGACAGAAATTGGAGATTTTCTGGCCGGTCAGGTATGATTACCTGAGGATATTTATCAAGAGCAGCGGACATGAGTGGATGTGTTTATTGTGCACATGCCGAATCTAACCCGCCTCACTAACACCTTGTTTGACTCCGCGCTTCCACATTGTGGAGGCTTGCAAGACCTTTTCTGCATGGCTATTTCTGCTATACTGCAACAACAGGAGAGGCGTTCTGTCGTGACAATGTGTGAGCAAAGCCTCAAAGCCATGGTTGTTGATGGTTGTCGATCTGCTTCTTCGCAACACATGCTATTCCATCATCTCCAGATGGTATGCCCACTGTGTCTTACCAAATCCGGCGACTTCCTGCGCTTGGGTAGACTAAGAGCGAGTGTAGATGTTTCCAGGCGGTCTGGGTGACTTGACGTGGCTAGTTGCTTCATGTGAACGAATATTCGCCTGTTTCTCCGGAAGTATATGGTGTCCGGGAGGAGAATTTTGCAGGGCCATGTGCCATTCGGCAAACAGGTGACGTTAGGGTAAGCAGGTGACGTTAGGGTCGATTCTACCCTGGTCCGTTCAAAATAGCTCTTTGGTGGAGCCTCTACAATCTGTATGCTCTCAGACCGGTGGGCTCCTTGAGCGTCTTGCGCCAAAGCTTCAAGGAGCCCCTTGTTTTTGAGTAAGCCGGGTCCATTATCGTCTGACGTGATCCTTCCTGCTGCCTGAGTCGAGCTCTCGCTAAAGATAGTACACATTTTTCTTCCGATCTGACCTTCTACAAGTGCCACGCGCCTGCTGCGAAAAGGAAGTGTTTGCACCCGTGAAGTCGCACGCTCCCTGACTCTTTGACTCCAAGTCTCGGAGATGGTCGGGGCAGCCAAAATCCCAGTCACCAAAGTTCCCGGTTCTTAGGGAAAGGTTCCCAAGCAACAAGCAACGCCCCCAAGCAGAGTTCCCAGGAACAGGTTCCCAAGCAACAGGCAGGCCCCCAAGCAAGCTTCTCAAGCAAGGTTTCCAAACAAGGTTCCCAAGCAAGGTTCTCAAAGGTTCTCAAGCAAGGTTCCCAGGAACAGGTTCCCAGGCAAGGTTTCCAAGCACAGGTTCCCAAGCAGGGTCAAGCAAGGTTCCCAAAAACAGGTTCCCAAGCAAGGTTTTCAGGACCAGGTTCCCAAACACAGCAAGGTTCCGAAGAACAGGTCCCCAAGCAAGGTTTCCAAGAACAGGTTCCCAAGCAAGGTTCCCAGGAACAAGTTCCATGCAAAGTTCCAAAGAACAGGTTCCCAAGCAAGGGTTTCCAAGCAAGGTTACCAAGCAAAGGTTCCCAAGCAAGGTTTGAAAGAAAAGGTTCCAAAGCAAGTTTCCAAGACGAGGTTTCCACGCATGCCATGCATGCCCAAGCATTTTCAAGCAAGGTTTCCAAGAATAAGGTTCCCAAGCAAGAATTCCAAGAACAGGTTACCAAGCAAGCTTGCCAAGAACAGGTTCGACAGCATGGTTCCCAAGAAAACGTTTCCCAGCAAGGGTTTACAAGCAATGTTGCCAGGAATAAATTCCCCAGCAAGCGCTCCCAAAAACAGGCCCCCAAGCAAAGTTCCCAGGAACAGGTTTCCAAGCAAGGTTCCCTTGAACAGGTTCCCTTGAACAGGTTCCCAAGCAAGATTACCAAGAACAGATTCCCGGGCAAGGGTTTCCAAGCAAGGTTACCAAGCAAGGGTTTCCAAGTAAGGTTTCCAAGAAGAGGTTTCCAAGCGTCTTCCCAAGAAAAGCTCCCAAGTAAGGTTCCTAAGCAAGGTTTACAACAGGTCCCAAGCAAGGTTCGTCAGAACAGGTTCCCAAGCAAGGGTTCAATGAACAGGTTCGCAAGCAAGGGTTCCAAGAACAGGTTTCCAAGGAAGGGTGCCAAGAACAGGTTTGCAAGCAAGGTTCCCGCACAAGGTTCTCAAGAACAAGTTCCTAAGCAAGGTTGCCAATCAAGGGTTCGAGGAACAGGTTGCCAAGCAAGGTGTCCGGGCACAGGTTTTCCCAACAGCCTAAGCTTGGGGTCGTCAGGCATGGAAAAACAAGGTGGGCCAGAGAACCCAAAAGCAAGAAGGCACACCGCCCACCTTGTTATTTTTTAATAGACCCAAGCAGTATCCTCAACAGCGAACAAAAATGTGATAGCCCTTCTTTCTATGTAGACTGATCGCGCGAGACGCAATCACGTTGTAGTTGTGAATGTAGTAGTAGTAGTAGTTGTAGTAGTTGTAGTTGTACTTGTACTTGTAGTTGTGGCTGTTGAAGTTGCAGTTGCAGTTGTAGTTGTAGTTGTTGTTGCAGTTGTAGCTGTAGCTGTAGCTGTAGTTGTAGTTGTAGTTGTAGTAGTTGTAGTTGCAGTTGTAGCTGTAGTACTTGTAGTTGTAGTTGTAGCGGTAGTCTAGCCTAGTGTAGTGCATTGTCGTGTGGTTGCAGTGTAGCCCAGTGTAGTGTGCAGTTTGTAGTGTATTTGTGGTGTAGTGTAATGTAGTTGTAGTTGTAGTTGTGGTTGTAGTTGTAGTGTCATGTAGTGTAGTGTAATATAGTTTAGCGTAGTGTAACGTTCCGAAAAGAAGCAATTCTGCGAGGCTTCCTCACTTTTATGAAGTTGACCACATCAAAAACGAAGCAAGTCTGCGAGGCTTCCTTCAAAAATGGAAAGTTGAGTGTGCAGCTGACGGCCTCGTACCAATGCGTCTTGCGATTTTTCCACTCCATCTCTCTAAAGTACTGCGCCTGCCACGAAAAAGTGAGGCCAGGTCATGCGAATTCCTGCGCCTGTCACGCAAAATGATCTTAGCAAACCTGAAGATATAATGCTTCAAAATGACACCCCTCTCATGCGCTCTGACCTCTCAACATGTCTGCTAGGACTGTCTCTCGTACTGCGCCTGCCACGCGACATGCATCTTTGCAGATCTCTTCAAATGTCAATGTTACAAGACTCACATGTTTAGCTCACTTTTGACAGAGTTCAGAAATCCTTGCGCCTGCCACACAAAATCATGATTGAACGTCCACAGGTGTAGCGAACATGTGGTGCCGCCGTGCACTTTTTCGACATCTCAACTTCCAAAAAAAGGTCCGACACTGATGTGTCTTTAGCATGTTGACTTCGAAATGTGCTTTGCGCCGCAACGGCGTGCACTTTTTCCACATCTCAGCATCCAAAAATGCTATGAACCCGTCAGTTTTTAACACTTTTGACTTCCACATGTCATCTCCCCAGATGGCTCCGCACTCGCCACTTTAGCGAGCCTACTTTTCGACCCTCCGGACCCACAAACCTTTTCGCGCACCTGTATCTTCTCTCACCTTGGCTTTTCCATCTGTGCCTTTTGTCGGAAGTTTGACTTCCCAACTTCCGTCGACTATATGTCATGATTGTGCATACTATCTGAACTGTGGAAGCTTGCTGGGGAACTTGTTCTTGTTGCAACCTTGCTTGGGAAGCTGCACTTGGGAACCTTGTTTCGGAACTCTTCTTCCGAAACTTTGTCGGGAACCCTGCTTTCGAAAACTTGCTTTTGGAACCGGAGCTGCTTGCAAACCTCTTTTTCCGAAACTTTGTCCAGAATGCTGTCTCGCTCCCTTCAGCGAAGCTCTCTCCAAGCTATTTCCACGGTTACATATCCGTCGAACATGCTGTATCACTTTTTGCCAGCGGAGCTCTCCCCAAGCTATTTCCAATTATCCGTCCAGCATGCTGTCTCGCTCCCTTCAGCGGAGCTTTCCCCAAGTTATTTCCACGGTTTCATTTCCGTCCAACATGCTGTCTTGCTCCTTCCCAGCGAAGCTCTGCCCAAGCTATTTCCACCGTTTTTAATATCCGTCAATCCCAGCAAAGCTTTCCCCAAACTATTTCGAAAGTTTCCTGTCCGTTTCCTTCCCCGGCTCTCCCCAAGCTATTTCTACGGTTTCCTTTCCATCCAGCATGCTCCCTTGCTTTCTCCTAGCGGAGGTTTCCCCAAGCTATTTCCAGCATGTTGTCCCGTTCCCTCCCACTGTCTCGCTCCCCTCAGCGGAGCTCTCCTCAAACTATTCGCTATTTCTACGGTTTCCTGTCCGTCCAGCATGCTGTCTCGCTTCTTCCCAGCGGAGCTTTCCCCGTCCAGAATGGCGTCCCGCTCCGTCCATTTCCACGGTTTCTTTTCCGTCCAACATAATGTCTCGCTCCCTCCCAGCAGAGCTCTCCCCAAGCTATCTCCACGGTTTCCCCTCCGTCCAGCATTTTCGTGGTTTCATGTCCGTCCAAGATGCTTTCTCCCTCATTCCCAACGAAGCTCTCCCCAAGCTATTTCGCATTGTGTTATGTCCGTCCAGCACTCCGTCTCGCTTCGCCCGTGGTGAAGCAAACCCAAGGAGAAGCCCAATGCTTCGGAGATGCCTTTGCAAAAAATTCGGAGCAGGTCGGAGCAGCTCCGCAATGGCCAAACTTCCGAGCATCAGGTTTCCCAGCAACAAGTTCCCACCCAGCAATAGGTTCCCAAGCGAAGAAAAAAATGTTCCCCGGAACAGGTTCTTAGCAATTCCCAAGCAAAGGTTCCCAGGAACTGGTTCCCAAGCAAGACTCCCAGGAAAGGAAAAAATTGCAGAGCCAAGCAAGGTTCCTAAAATTGAAAAGGTTTCCAAGAACAGCTTCCCCAGCAAGCTTCCCAGGCGATGTTCCTGAGGCATCCTAAGGCAAGGTTCCCAAGCAAGGTTCAGCAAGATTTCTTAGCTAGGTGCAAGTTTCCCAAACGAGGTTCCTTAGCCAGCTCCAAGCAAGCTTACTAAGCAAGGTTCCCAAGAAAGATTCTGAGGAATTGGTTTCCAAGCAAGGTTTCAAAGCAAGAGTACTAGCAAGGTTTCGAAGCAAGATAATTAAGCAGGGCTTCAAAGCAAGGTTCCCAGGCAAGGTCCTGAAAAACAGGTTGCCAAGTAAGGTTTGATGAACAGCTTTCAAGCAACGTTCCCAAGCAAGGCTTTCAAGCAGGCCTTTCAAGCAAGGTTTCCAGAAACAGTTTCGTAAAGAGGTTGCAAGAAAAGGTTCCAAGAACAGGTTCCCGAGCAATGTTTCCAAGAACAGGTTGCTCATGTTCCCAGGAACAGCTTCCCAAGCAAGCTTTTGAAGAAGAGCTGCAAGCGAGGTTGCAAGCAAGAACAGAATCCCAAGCAAAGTTCCGACTAAACAAGGTTCCCAAGCAAAGTTACAAAGAACAGGTTCCCGAGCAAGTTTCCAATGAACAAGTGCCAAGCAAGGTTCCCAAGCAAGTTCCGCAGTCAAAAGCAGGTGCCGGGGGTTCCAATGGACAAATTTCAATCCACCTTCTTCCCAAGCAAGGTTTCCAAGAACAGGTTCCCAAGAAAGGTTTTGAAGAAAAGGTTCCCAAGGCAGTTTTCGAAGAAGAACAGGTTCCCAAGCAAGGTTCCGATGAACAAGTGTCAAGCAAAGTGCCAAGCAGCAAGTTTGGCAGCAACAGGTTTCCAAGAACAGGTTTGCAGGCACCGTTTCCAAGAACAGGTGCCCAGGCAAGGTTCCAAGAATAGTGAACAGAATGTTGCAAAGTTTGAATTTGTGTAGAAGCAGTACTAGCACGGGAGATTGGAGAACTAGTTTTGGTGTAAACATTGTACGGCGCCGGCGCATGGATTAAAAGAATGTTAGCCCTTCAGCTGCAATAGTGTTGCAAACGCTCTTGGAAGGGTGCTTTTCATGAAGTGCGTGCTCTGTGATTGCGCCTCGCGCTCCCAACCTCTAGAGTAAGAAGGGCTAGGCAATAAACATGGTTCACTGGCTGAGTCTTCATGAAATTTCTTTGTTTCTGGCTGTTGGGGATACTTTTGGATTTATTGTACACAAGGATAACCAATGAACACCAAGCAGTTTGCATTTTCTCTGTTTCCTGTGCTTGTTCAGCTCTTTCTGATGATGCGGAGTGCTGTCTCGCACTCTGCAACAATATTCCGTGGCAACCGCTGCAGCCAATGTGCTCGCTCTTTGCTCTTCCCTCGAAAAGGGATGCTGGCTTTCGTTCCCTTCTTCTCAGGTGTTAACCTCATCTATATAGCTGCTTTCATTAAGATGAATCTTTATCCAATATATCAACCACTGTCACAGGGATGAGGGAGGGTTTAGGGACTGCCGTTCGACCCCGTTTGCCTCTTCTCATGTATTGGGAGCATATGGTTGAGCTAGAAGGTTTTCGTTTCAACCCACTGCAACGCCACGTGGAATCTTGATCGCTAGCGCTAGCACGGTTGCTGCTTATTCAAGAGACCATCCCGCACTACTGGCCGCACGGTTTTTATCAGTATTCTTGAGTATCCAAATCAACTGGAAGTGGCTAGTTTCTGAGCCCACTAGATGCGCATCAATGGCGAAGGAGCGAGCCACCTACCATTTTGTATCCACGTGGGCCGCCTCTGGCTGGCAGCAAGGAGGCATTTGCGGGATTGTGTGCAGTTTGGCTTGCTTCCGCAAGATGGTTCTGCACGAGGGCGGTTGACCTGTGCTTGTACCTATACACGTTTTTGGGGTAGAACATGGCAGAGCCTATGTTATACATGCTGAGGTTTGATTATCTTGAGAGAACCTGAAAATTCTTGGAATCAGTAGATTTGGGGAGAAAGTCAGTCCAGAGTTGGGCCCTTCAAAAGCCACGAGTTTGCAAATCATGCACGCTGCCCATACTGCAAAAGGCAGTGCTGGCTTGGGTGGCAGCAACTGCTCATACATGTGACGCTTTCAACCTCACACTGGGGCGCGGTTTGTTGGTTTCTGCGCAGAAACGGGCTGAGGCATCTACAACACGTCTTTTGTTTTTCCTGTGTGCGTGTGCTTTGATTTTGCCGTTCCTTTGTTGTTGCACAGGGCTTTGGCTTTCACTTGCAGGAAAAACACTTCACCAAAATATCTAGAATCTTGAACACATGTCCTCCAATTTGGAATCAAATGATCACAGAATTGAGGGGTCAGATGCCACTCCAGTCTGGTCAAACATGTTCTGCGGCAACTTACCATTCCTTGAAGAGGCTGAAACAGACACCCTCAGAAGCATGTTGTTTGGTGCATTGTGGCATGGGTGCAGGTGATGGCGAAAGGAAACCGGAGGCAACCTGTCTCAGAGAAACAGGCGCCTGAGCAGACGTTCCGCATGTCTACTGTCAAAGTAAGGACAGGGTGAGTTTTGCTTTCATTTTAAGCTAGTGTGCTCATTTCTCACCATCTCCAACTTGGGGTGAGGGGGTGGTGGGGTAACCATAGTGCCCTTGCGTGTCCACCCCCACCAGCCCGCCTTTCATGACCGTAATTGTCCCTGGATTGTTCTTGCTGCTCTTTCTTGATGTTTGTGCTTAGNTGCGTGTCCACCCCCACCAGCCCGCCTTTCATGACCGTAATTGTCCCTGGATTGTTCTTGCTGCTCTTTCTTGATGTTTGTGCTTAGTTGTTGGTCCATCCTTTTCCTTGCTGGTAACGTCGTAACGCTGTTGTTGCTGCTATTGCTATTGCTATTGCTATTTTTGTTGTTGCTGCTGCTCCTCCTCCTGTTGTTTTGTTGTTACTGAAGAGGGGACACGGTGCACCTCTGCATCCCTTAGCGAGCTTGGACGATCTGTTTTTTTCAATTTTCTGGAGCAGACTTGGACAACTAAGATATACATGCAGAGGCTGGCTCAGGGTGTGGAGTTTTGAAATGTAGATAGAGCTCTTTGCAGTTTATTGTTGGTCAGTGTTTCAAGATATTTTGAAGATGTTCGCGTAAAAAACATGAAACACTTTTTGGAAAGATAACCGTATACACCGAACTCTATTTACATTCTGCCTTTTGTCTACAAATATTATTGCCATCACTGCATCTTGAATTCTAGACCTCCAGACCTGGACCTGCCCAACACAGAGGCTTCAAACATGCAAATTCCAATCAGTTTTGGGTTTAAATTGTTCCCCACAACATTGTGTGGGGTTCTTGTTTTTCTGCTCTGCGCTCCCGCCTCCTCCTCCTTCCTCTCCTCCTCCTCCTGCGTCCTTCTCACACACACACACAACATTGTCACATACAACTCTCACACGCACAAGATTGTCACATACAACTCTCGCACATACAACATTGTCACAAACAACTCTCTCACATACAACATTGTCACACACAACTCTTTCACACAACATTCTCTCACACACACACAACATTCTCACACACAACTCTCTCACACACAACATTCTCACACACACAACTCTCTCACACAACATTCTCACACACAAAATTCTCACATTCAAATCTCTCACACGCAGCTCTCTCTCTCTCTCTCACACACACCATTGTCACACACTCACACATACAACTCTCTCACGCACACAACATTCTCACACACAACTCTCTCACACACAACATTGTCACACACAACTCTCTTACACACAACATTGTCACACACACAACTCTCTCTCACACACAACTCTCTCACACACAACATTGTCACTCACAACTCTCTTACACACAACATTGTCACATCTGCCTTCGTTTTGCGTGGCAGGCGTGGCGCTCACGGGACTGGGCTGGCTCTGGTGGCGGCCTTGGTAGGCGCTGGTCCCGTGTGACGCCGCGCCTCTTTTGCGTGGCAGGCATGGCACTTGATGACATCTGCTTTCGTTTTGTGTGGCAGGCGTGGCGCTTGGCGACATCTGCCTTCGTGTTGTGTGGCAGGCGTGGCACTCATGGCACTGGACTGGCTCTGGTGGCGGCATTGGTCGGTGCTGGTCCCGTGTGACACCGCGCCTCTTGTGTGTGGCAGGCGTGGCACTTGGTGACATCTGCCTTCGTTTTGTGTGGCAGGCGTGGCACTTGGCGACATCTGCCTTAAGTTTTGTGGGGCAGGTGTGGCACTCACGGCACTGGGCTGGCTCTGGTGGCGGCCTTGGTCGGCTCTGGTCCCGTGTGACGCCGCGCCTCTTTTGCGTGGCAGGCGTGGCGCTTGGTGACATCTGCATTCGTTTTGTACACCTGCTTTTGTTCCCCACATCTTTGTGTGGGGTGCTTGTATTTTGTTGTGCATCCGTGGCCCGTCGCCCGCCCGCCCTCCCGCCGCCCGCCCGCCACTTACTCACACACACATACAACTTATTACTCACACACAACTCACTCACACACAACTTACTCACACACAACTCACTCACACACAACTCACTCACATACAACTAACTCACACACAACTTACTCACACACACACACAAGTCACTCACACACAACTCACTCACACACACATCTCACTCGCACACAACTTACTCACATACAACTTACTCACACACAACTTACTCACATACAACTTACTCACGCACAACTTACTCACACACAACTCACTCACCAACAACTTACTCACACACAACTCACTCATACACAACTTACACACACAACTCACCCACACACAACTCACTCACACACAACTTCTCACACACAACTCACTCACACAAAACTCACTCACACACAACTTACTCACACACAACTTACTTACACACAACTTCCTCACACACAATTGGCTCCCACACAACTTACCTACACACAACTCACTCACACACAACTTACCCACACACAACTTACTCACACACACAACTCACTCAGACATCCACCGTCGTTTTGCGTGGCAGGCGTGGCGCTTGGTGACATCTGCTTTCGTTTTGTGTGGCAGGCGTGGCGCTTGGCGACATCTGCCTTCGTTTTGTGTGGCAGGCGTGGCACTTGGTGACATCCACCTTCGTTTTGTGTGGCAAGCGTGGCACTTGGTGACATCCACTTTCGTTTTGTGTGGCAGGCGTGGCACTTATGGCACTGGGCTTTGTCTGGTGACGCGCTTGGTCGCTTTTGGCGCCGCGGCTGTTTTGCGTGGCAGGGTGGCACTTGGTGACATTCACCTTCGTTTTGTGTGGCAGGCGTGGCACTTATGGCACTGGGCTGGGTCTGGTGACGCGCTTGGTCGCTTTTGGCGCTGCGGCGTAGGAGCAGGCGTGGCACTTGCTGACATCTGTGTTCGTTTTGTGTGGCAGGCGTGGCACTTGGTGACATCCACTTTCGTTTTGTGTGGCAGGCGTCTGATGACGCGCTTGGTCGCTTTTGGCGCCGCGGCTGTTTTGCGTGGCAGGCGTGGCACTTGGTGACATTCACCTTCGTTTTGTGTGGCAGGCGTGGCACTTGGTGACATACACTTTCGTTTTGTGTGGCAGGCGTGGCACTTATGGCACTGGGCTGGGTCTGGTGACGCGCTTGGTCGCTTTTGGCGCCGCGGCTGTTTTGCGTGGCAGGCGCGGCGCTTGGTGACATCCACCTTCGTTTTGTGCGGCAGGCTTGGCACTTGGTGGCATCCACCTTCGTTTTGTGTGGCTTTGGCGCTGCGGCGTTTTGCGTGGCAGGCGTGGCACTTGGTCACATGGACCTTCGTTTGGTGACATGGACCTTCACTTTGTGAGGCAGCTCACACACAACTGTTTACACACAACTCTCTCACACAACTCTCTCACGCACACATCTCTTTAACACACAACTTTGTCACACACACAACTCTTCCATACACAACTTTTCACACACCACTCAGACACAACTTACTCACACACAACTTGCTTGCACACAACTCTTCCACTCACAGCTCTCTCTCACACAACTCTTTCACACACAACTCTTTTACACACAACTCTCTGACACACACAATTCTTTCACACACAACTCTCTCACACACAACTCTCTCCCACAACTCTTTCACAAATCTCTTTCACACACCACTTTGCCACGCACAACTCTTTCACACACAATTCTTTCACGCACGACTCCTTCACACAATCTGTCTTCCACCCTCCCCTTTCTCTTCCCTGCCTTTCCCATCCCATCTTCACATCTGCTGTGGTACTTCTTGGAAGAAGTTGCGCCCTGGTGGCAGCCTTGGTTGGCGCTGGTCCCGTGTGACGCCGCGCCTCTTTTGCGTGCCACGCCTGTGGCACTTGGTGACATCTGCCTTCGTTTTGTGCGGCAGGCGTGGCGCTTGGCGACATTTGCCTTACTTTCGCGTGGCAGGCGTGGCGCTCACGGCACTGGGCTGGCTCTGGTGGCGGCCTTGGTCGGCGCTGCTCCCGTGTGACACCGCGCCTCTTTTGCGTGGCAGGAGTGGCGCTTGGTGACATCTGCGTTCGTTTTGTGTGGCAGGCGTGGCACTCACGGCACTGGGCTGGTTCTGGTGGCGGCCTTGGTCCGCGCTGTTCCCGTGTGACACCGCGCCTCTTTTGCGTGGCAGGCGTGGCACTTGGTGACATCTGCCTTCGTTTTGTGTGGCAGGCGTGGCACTTTGTGACATCCACATCACTTTCGTGTGGCAGGTGTGGCACTTGGTGGCATCTGCCTTACTTTCGCGTGGCAGGCGTGGCACTTACGGCGCTGGGCTGGCACTGGTTTCACACACAGCACCTCCACATACAACTTACACACAACTTTGTCACAGACAGCACTTTCAAACACAACCCTTTGACACACAAATCTTTCACCCACAACTTTCTCTCATACAACATTGTCACGCACAGCTCTTTCACACGCAACTCTTTGACACACAACTTTGTCACACACACACACAGCACTTTCACACACAACTCTTTCACACACAACTCTGTCACACACAACTCTTTCACACACAGACCCTTGTCACACACAACTCTTTGACACNCACACAGCACTTTCACACACAACTCTTTCACACACAACTCTGTCACACACAACTCTTTCACACACAGACCCTTGTCACACACAACTCTTTGACACACAAGTTTGACACACACGGCACTCTTACATTTTTACACAACTTTTTCACACACACACACAACCTTGTCACACACAACTCTTTCACATACAGCCTTGTCACACACAACTCTTTGACACACAGTTTTGTCACACACACACAGCACTTTCACACACAACTCTTTGACCGATTGTCACACACAAGTCTTTCACACACAGCACTTCCACATACAATTTACAGCTTTGTCACACACTGCACTTTCACACACAACATTGTCACACACAACTTTCTCACTTACAACATTGTCACACACAACTTTGTCACACACAGCGCTTTCACACACAACTCTTTCACACACACACAACATTGTCACACACAACTTTCTCACTTACAACATTGTCACACACACACAACTCTTTCACACACAGCTTTGTCAAACACAGCTCTTTCACACAGAACTCTTTCAGACACAGTCTTGTCACACACAACTCTTTGACACACAACCTGGTCAAGCACAGCACTTTTACACACAACTCTTCCACACACAACCTTGTCACACAGAACTCTTTCTCACACTACCTTGTCACACACCTTTGACACACAACCTGGTCACACACAGCACTTTTACACACGACTCTTTTACACACAACCTTGTCACGCATAACTCTGTCAGACACAACTCTTTGACACACAACTTTGTCACACACAGCACCGTCATACACGAGTTCTTGAACACAACCTTTCTTCCACCATGTCCTTTCTCTTTCCTGCCTTCACCATCTCATTTTCACATCTGTTTGGTGCTTCTTGGAAGGAGTTGACTTGTGGGGTTATCCGGTCCTTTAATTTGGTTTTTGAAGAAGGGTCCCTGCTTTGGCTGGGTCTTGATTCCCCAAGCAGTGT
Source organism: Symbiodinium sp. clade C Y103 (assembly GCA_003297045.1). NCBI lineage: Eukaryota > Dinophyceae > Suessiales > Symbiodiniaceae > Cladocopium > Cladocopium sp. clade C. Next base: position 24,997 of record BGPT01003162.1, on the reverse strand, counting down.
GTCCGCACTGAGGGGTTCCTACGGTAGTAGTAAAGGCCTGGTGTGGTCAAGGTGGGTCACCATTTTTCCTGTAAATTTCTATATAATGTGTTTCATCGTTTCGTTTCGACTGCGCAGGCTCGCACAAAGTTTCGTCGGCGGATCTGGGGCGCGGAGTTTTCCCGTAAATTTTTGTATAAAAGTTCCTCTCTGAGATGTCCATGTGCGTTTCGACTGCGCAGGGTCGCACGGATGTTGCGCCTATCTGTTGCTCGTGTTGAAAGGTGTGGTTTTACCTGCGTTCCGTGCTCGTTTTTGGAGCTATGTCCATTTCGTGTGGCAGGCGTGGTCCGAAACGTCGTTTTGTGTGGCAGGTGCAGGACGGACAAATGGCACTTTTCAAAAAGTGTGGCAGGTGTGGCGCTGCTAAAACGTTGGCAGGCGTGGCTCAAAATGAGAGGTGCTTTTGGAGGTCATTTTTCGTGGCAGGCGCAGTATTCGGTGAACTTGGACGACGTTTTTGAAGGGTCGAAAGTCGCGTTTTGTAAAACTGTCGTCGATTTTGGTTTTGGACATGATGATGATTTCGCGTGGCAGGCGCAGGACTTCGATGACCTCGGGCTCATTTTTCGTCGCAGGCGCAGGACTTCGTGGACCTCGACAAAAAAGTGGCTGAGACCTAGGTAAAACGTCGTTTTTGACATTTTCAATGTTCCTTTTTCGTGGTGCGCGCAATGTTTTGTGAAACTCTAACATGTGCTCGCGCGACCCTCTCGTCACTTTTTGCGCATCGGATCGCTCTTGCTGTGGCGCGGTGCGAATATTGCAACTTCAGATGCAACCGTTTCGCACGAAATGGAGGTCGAGCTTCAAAAACTTGTGTAAGATTGTAATTTTGCAACTTCAGGTGCAACCCTTTCGCACGAAATGAGGTTCGAGTCGCAAAAACTGGTGTGAAATTGCAATTTTGCAACTTCAGATGCTTTCGCACGAAATGAGGTTCGAGTCGCAAAAACTGGTGTAAAATTGCAATTTTGCAACTTCAGATGCAACCCTTTCGCACGAAGTGAAGGTCGAAGGTGAAAAACTGAGGTAAAATTGCGATTTCGCAACTTCTTGTTGAAAGATCTCTTAGAGAGATCTCGCAAAGAGATCTTGCCAGGACACCTCTTGTGAAGATCTTGCGCAGAGACATTGCATAGATCTCTGTTGCAGAGATCTTGCCAAGAGGTCTCTTGCATAGATCTTCCCAAGAGACCTCTTACAGAGATCTCACACAGGGACCTTGCCAAGAGACCTCTCACTGAGACCTTGTACAGCGATTTTGCCAAGAGACGACCTCTTGTAGAGATCTTCTACAGAGATCTTGCCAAGAAGTCCCTTGCATAGATCTTGCCAAGAGAGTTGCTATAGAGAGCCTTCTACNGACCTCTTGTAGAGATCTTCTACAGAGATCTTGCCAAGAAGTCCCTTGCATAGATCTTGCCAAGAGAGTTGCTATAGAGAGCCTTCTACAGAGATCTCAAAAAGAGATCGTGCCAAGAGACCTCCTATAGAGATCCTGTACAGAGGTCTTGCCAAGACACCTCTTTTGGAGATGTTGTACAGAAACATCGCATGGATCTCTATTGCAGAGATCTTGCCAAGAGGTCTCTTGCATAGATCTTCCCAAGAGACCTCTTACAGAGATCTCATGCAGAGATCTTGCCAAGAGACCTCTACAGAGAGCTTGTACAGAGATCTCGCCAAGAGACGACCTCTTGTAGAGATCTTCTACAGAGATCTTGCCAAGAAGTCCCTTGCATAGATCTTGCCAAGAGAGTTGCTATAGAGAGCCTTCTACAGAGATCTCATAAAGAGATCGTGCCAAGAGACCTCCTATAGAGATCCTGTACAGAGATCTTGCCAAGAGACCTCTTTTGGAGATCTTGTACAGAGACATTGCATAGATCTCTTTTGCAGAGATCTTGCCAAGAGGTCTTCCCAAGAGACTTCTTACAGAGATCTCACACAGGGATCTTGCCAAGAGACCTCTTACTGAGAGCTTGTACAGAGATCTTGCCAAGGGACGACCTCTTGTAGAGCTTCTACAGAGATCTTGCCAAGAGGTCTCTCACATAGATCTTGTCAAGAGAGCTACTATAGAGGGCTTCTGCAGAGATCTCATCAAGAGATCGTGCCAAGAGACTTCCTATAGGGATCCTGGACAGAGACATTGCGTAGGTCTCTATTGCAGAGATCTTGCTAAGAGGTGTCTTGCATAGATCTTCCCAAGAGAGCTTCTACCGAGATCTCATACAGAGATCTTGCCAAGAGACCTTCTACAGAGATCTTGTCAAGAGATCTTGCCAAGTGGTCTCTCACATAGATCTTGCCAAGAGAGCTGTCTAGAGATCTTCTACAGAGATCTCAAAAAGAGATCTTGCCAAAAGACCTCAAAAGACACCTTGTACAGAAATGTTGCTAGGACACCATCATCATCCTCAACCTCATCGTCCGCATTATCATCTTCATCCTCCTCCTCCTCAGCATCATCATCCTCCACATCATCATCTTCTACCTCACATCCACAACAAAAATCCTCCTGCACCTCATCATCCTCAACATCATCATCCTCAACATCATCGTCCTCAACAGTATCATCTTCATTGTCATCAGTATCATAACCATCATCATCCTCATCCTCAACATTATCATACGTTGTCATGCATTATCATACATTATCTTACATTATCCTCACACCGCCCACACTGTTTGGGGTCTCTTGCCGGGATAATTGAAATCATATCTATATATATATATAACTTAACACTTTTTTCTGGGGCCATATTGATTGGAACTCTTCAACCATGTGAATCCAGGGGATAATTCAGGGTTTGGAGGTCTGGAAAATAAGAAGCATCAAACAAATGGAACATCAATATAGAACCATTTGCAGCACTTTCCACGCTATCCCGGAAGAAATTTGGGGCGGTTGTTCTGGTATGAGCAATTGTTATTTTTTGAAAGAATGACGCACCAAATGGATCCAACTTCCCGAAAAAATGGAGGAATACAAGAGATGCAAAGGAGGACGGTTCTTGACAAAACTTTTCTTGACCTTTTAAGTTCTTCCTTTCTGGATGGGCACAACCACTGCAGAACCAAACCTGGCCTACCTTGTACGGAAAAAAAAACCCTGCCCAGAGCAGCAACAACACCCAGATACCAGACACGAAATTCAAAGGGTAGGGTGGTAATTGAAAGAAGTCACCAAGGCCAACCTTCTCCAGAGAGCGGCCTTCCAACCCAGAAACAAGAAAGTAAAATACAAGAGATGCAAAATATTGGGGATTGTTTCAAAGAGCCTTTGCCCCATAATACTGTGGTTATCTTAAAGAACCATTGTCCCTAAAAAGGGCGTCCTGCTCACCCCAGCAAAACGAGGAATGCTGAAGAGCAGCCCTTCCACTGCAACAACAGCAACTAGATAACTAAATACAAGACAAGTCATGCAAGAGTGAAGAGGGGAGAGATTTGAGAAATGATCCTCAGCCCAGCGTTGCCCAAAGAGTCAACCCCTCGCTCCAGGAACAAGAAGCCTGGAAACCGCAGGAGATGCAAAGGAGGAGGTTGTTTGAAACAAGTTTTGTTCCATCCCCCAGGCTATTCCAAAGAAACTTTGCCTCATGGTTTTTGGACGAGCAACCTGTCCGATCCCATTGGAAGCAAAAAGTGCAAGAAGAGGAATGAAATAATTTATGTAATGCTTGAAACTGCGCTTCCCCAGTAGCAGCAAATAGATGCAAGGCATTGCAAGACATGATTTGGAAATGTCACGAAGGTAATGAATAAAATCACTGAGCCCAACCTTCCTTCAAGCCAGCCCTTCCACTTGTGCAAGAGGAACTATTAAAATAGAATCAGAAATTGGGTTGTGTACACTGTCGCTGTGCCCTGGAAGGGTTGACTTGTTGCATATCTTCTGGGTGAGATTGATTGATTCCATGACCAGAAACTCATGATTGCATCTGAAAATAACCAGAACATATACAGTAGATAAGTTTTCACGTAGAAAGGCGCTAGTTGCATATCACTGATCAGAGCAGCGGGTAGTTTCCTCCGCCTACTTACTGCAGAAGATGTCCTTGAACTCTGTTGATTTGGGTTTGGGACAACCGTGAACTTGAGGCGCAAAATCTTTCTGAACTCTCCTGGAAGAATTGTCCAGTGACTCTACACGCTGCAAGGCGGGAGACACCTGGAAACCAAATTCACGGTAGAAAGAAAATTGCGGGTGGAAAAACAAACGAGCTCCTAAGTCTGATATTGTTTGGGATTTGGGATCCCGGAAGTAAAAGCCGCCTACAACTAGGTGACAGTGCCAAGCAAGGAGAGTGATCGTCTTCAAGAGTTCAGGATGTGCAAGGAAGGATCTCTCTCTCTCTCTCTCTCTGTCTCTGTCTCTGTCTCTGTCTCTGTCTCTGTCTCTGTCTCTGTCTCTCTCTCTCTCTCTCCCTCTCTCTCCCTCTCTCTCTCTCTGATTGCGCTCGAAAGTGGGGAGGGTCTTGAAAAGGAGTCTTGAGGTATGTCAGTGTTCCACACATGTCATCTTCACTGACACGACATGAAACATACGGATTGGTGATTGGACGCCTTTCAAGGGCAAGCGTCCCAACTTGAGGCGAAAGTACTTGCACTTAGCTGCTGCTTTCATGTCGTTCTGAGCTGCCCCATCGTGGGGGAATCACATTGGTGCCGCGGAGCTGACTGGTTCGATGGCAACCAGGTCGAGGCAGTGGGGGGCGAGGGTCTGACTTAGGGTTGCCTGATCCCGTGATGGTGATGAGCCCAGTACTGTGAGGAGTGGTGGTACCAGGACTGGTCCCATGGTGGCTGGCATGGAAGGAATGGCTGGTCTGGTTGGGCCTATGAGGATTGGACCCCGTCAGGTCGGAGCAACTTATTGGGGATGGCATCAATCTACTTCCTGGCAGAGCTCTACGGCTAGCACACGAGAAGGTAGATTGAACGATGAGCAGCTACGCCAATTCTATGTGGCAGAGCAGCGACTACGGCTATGTAGGATGGAAGGTGGTCAGGTGCCACACTGCATGTCTCAAGCAGCATGGCCAATGACGAGGTTCCACCGAAAAGTTGACGGTTACAGAGTTCACGGGTGAAGGATCCGACAATGAAGTGCGCAAGACGGCCAGGCCCTATGTCCGTCGCATCCAAGCATGGGTGAGGAGCACGCATCAGAGGGCCTTGGCTTTGTATTCGGCCCTGGAGGACTGAGCTTGGGTGTACGGCGAGAAAGTTGGACATTAACCGGCTTGGCTTTGAGGGGGGGATGACCCACTATCTTTACTGGGTTCAGACCCGCTTCATGGATGTGGAGCTGAGCAAGATTTCCCGGATGATGTCGGACTTGGCTCGTCGTTGCCGGCGTCGACACGACCAATCGGTGAGTGGAATTTGAGCGGATGGTCTTACGTGTCATATCCGACGTCTACAACAAGCAGCTTTGATCCAGGATAAGTCACTTCGACGTGGTGTTTTCGATAAGGGGAATGGCAACACGAAGCTTGGCCGTCGGACCAAGTCTGTGCATGTGACGAATGATGATGTCTCCAGCGATGATGAGGAGGAGATCCCGGTCGTCCCCGAGGGTGACTCTGTTGATGAGGCGCGGCCTATATGTGAGCATCACACTGCGTATATGGCCTACCAGGCCTACCAGGGTGCTAAGGCAAAGTATAGAGTGAGAGGGAACGTGTGGTCGGGGCACTGATTCGGCTGCACTTGAAGGTGCGTCTGAGGAGTGACTTCGTCTTTCGAAGCAGCGGAGCTATTGCTCAGTTTGCAGGAGGAGAGGGCATTGGCATAAGGATGCGGAGTGCCCAGCAAATTATTGCAATAGGAGAAAAATGCTTCGGAGCCTGCAACCCAAAATCCCTGATGTGCTATTTTGTCTACATGGCCTATGATGGAAATTCATGTTCCGACCCTGCAGCATCCATGCTTGCCGACACCTTCAAGTGTGGGGCCTTTAGGATTTTTGAGTCCCACTTTGCTGTGTGGGCATGGCGGGTGGCCATAGTCCAATCCGACGTGCCCCTCCTGCTTTTTAGGTCAGTTTTGGCAGGATTGAAAACGAAATTGGATGTGGCAGAGCATAGGCTTCTTTGGTCGCTCTGCGCCTCCATGATGTCGAGCTTGCAACTAGTGCTACAGGACATCCTGCTGTGGAAGTCTCGCAGTATCCCAGTAGTTCATCACCAAAGGGGTCACGAAGGAAGTCTGGGTTCCGGAGCTCGATCACGAGGCATACATGGCGCATGCAGTTCAGAGGGCTCCCAAAACATTGTTCTACCTGAAAAAGATTTCAAAAGGTTGTTCAGAACTGACTTCTTGAAGGGGAAACAGACTATTTCGGGAACGTCATTTTTAACATGGTGGAGAACTGCAAATCAAAGTAAGGACTTTTGGAAGCCGAGATGATTTGAATCCATGTTTGCCCCCGCAAAGACCTTTTTGATCCCTCCAAGTGGAACACCAACTTGTCTGATTTGAAGCAGTGCCTGTTGCAGTCGCGCACTGGGCATTGCATCACTGAGGCCATACCATGTTTGAATGAAGGTATCCAGGTTGAAAGCATGCAGGGTGACTTTATGCATGTCCGCGGTGCGATCAATTGGCATGGTTTGCGGATCGGCCGCAGCCGGTTTGAGAAGCGCATTGCGACTCAGACTCATCTACTTCTTCGAATGCCCAAATCGCTTTTTCGCCATGGAACATGCGAAAGGACGAGTTGCTGGCCCTGCGCAACCGGAACGTGACCATCCACGAGAGCTGGACGGTGCCAGAACTTAATTCGTGCCATCTTGGTGGAACAATGCAAGACGGAAAGGGCTTCGAAGCCGACCGAGACTCGCGGCCTGTCCAAGATGTCCTTGGATCAGTTGAGCGTGGAGTGCAGGAAGTTGAACATCGAGATTGCCGACCAAGAAGTCTCTCGGCAGGTTCACGGGTTGGTTCTATGCAGAGACTCCCAGCAGGTACATGCAATATGGGCTGTGGGGGAAGCCGAGAAGCACCTCGGAAGGGCCGCGGCGAGGTCTAGATGGAGGAGGGCATGCCACCGGAGGATCTGGCGCAAGAGAGGCTGATGCTGGAGCGTCTGGAGGAACTGAAGCGCATGGAAACGCAGAAAAGCATGCGTTGAGATCTTCTACCCTGATCACCTATAGGACCTATAGGACGTTGACAAGCATTTCTTCCTTGTGGACGATGGCGGCGTGTCTGGCTCCAGTGGGGGTGCTGCTGTGTTCGGGTTTGTTGCGTATGACCAGGCTTCGGATGAGTCTGCGGGCGACGGCTCCTTCAAGGTTATTATAAAGAATGCGGCGGCGGTTGAGGAGACTGCTGAGGACAGCCCTAAGAAGAGGGCCAGACTGGGGCGACAGCGCAGGAAGTGGGATCGTTTGAGCTTGCAGCAGAAGGAAGCGGATCACTTCCAACCAGCTTCACAAGCTCGCTGAGGTGCTGATGGTGATGGCCTTGGCACTTGGTTCCTGCACACAGGAGGTGATCGGAGATCTCATGGACTTCCACTCTGTCTTCGCGACCAAGCTTCACCATCGGCCTACATGGAACTCCCACGGCTTTGGGGGTTCTCCAGTGGGTTGCCTGAAGATTGTTGCGGGGCACAGCAAGATATCAGGAGACTTTGCCAACAAGAGAAGAGGAGTTGTTCAGCCTAGAGATTCGGTCCCTGGACACAATCTACAGCGAGTCTGCACGTGATGAGACCTTCAAAGACTTCTATGTATGAACACAGGCTTAGAAGGGTCTGGTTAGCGCCACTTGTCGGTACTGGCGCGCTTTCTCCAGGCTGAACTGTTTGCAGCAGGAGCGGAGGAGACTAAGGAGACAGGAACTTGCCCTGATCAAGTGGGTTGAGGACGTGATCACCTTCCAGAGGGCAAATAACGGCGTTGTGGTGGTGGAACATCCTTGGACAAGCGATCTCTGGGAACATTCTTCTCTTCACCGATGGTATTACGACCCTGACATGGCTTTGGCACAGGTCGACCCGTGCACATATGGCTTTGAGAGCACGGAGGGCATGCATCCCAATGAAGAAGGGGCTTGCCCTGTTGACTAACTCCCACGAGTTTGCGGAGGAGATCAGCAACCGCTGTGATGGCACTCACGAACATCAACGAGTTCACGGAAGAGAAACATCGCGCACAGCGGTTTACCCCGATGAGTTCGCCAAGGCCACTGTGAAGGCCTTCGATGCTTGGAAGAACTATGCCAAGGTTGGTGTCTGGAGTGAGGTCGGACCCTGCAATCCGAGCCCTACATCCTTGAATTTCCCTACGGCCTCAACTGGGTCTTGATAGGACGAGGGCCAAGACGGCAAGGACAGTGGGGGGTGAAGCCATTAGCTTCAAGGGAGAGGCGAACTGGCTTCTGAAGAGCGTCCGCCAGAACTTAAGGCACCCTCTGATTGTAGAGATCATTCGCCACCTCAGGACTGGGGAAAATGTCATTGGGCAGCAACCATGGTGGCACCGGACTTGAACGAGATAGTGGCGGTTGACATCCTTTGGTTTGACACAGCTGAGAGTCCGAATCACCTTGCCTTGAACGTCATTGACCTTGCCTCTATATCAGGTGGTGATCCCACTGATGACTGAAGCTGCACCGCAGCGTGGGACCAATGATGACTGCCACCGTCTTTGCTGCTCTGAAGTGGTTGACTCATGCATGGAGATTCCAAAACCCCCAACGCCTGAAATAGAACAGATGTACGAGGACACGGATTGGGCCAGCATTCAACCTAGTGTCCTCCAGCGTCAGTTGTTGTGCGATGCAATGAAGTCTGTGAGGAAAGTCAACACCCAGTTCACTTTATGTAAGTTGTATGAGGATCCCCTTGCAGTCAAATAAGAGTTGCAAGAATGGTTAGGTCCCCAAGCAAAAGCATTAGGCATGCCAGTTCACTTCATAGAAGTTTTCACTGATAAAGCACCGTTGGGTAGAGCCATATCTCAGCATGCAGGAAAGACCAGTATCCTGCTGGGTCTAAACTAAACCATGGCCACGACTACGATAGGGTTAGAGACCGTAGGTTGTTGATGTGCCTCATAGCCCTGGCTCCGCACCCGCCGCTTTAGCGAGCCTACTTTTCGACCTTCCGCAGACACAAAACATTGGAAAAACACAGTGTTTCGCGACTTTCCTACCTTTTCGCGCGCCTGCANCCCGCCGCTTTAGCGAGCCTACTTTTCGACCTTCCGCAGACACAAAACATTGGAAAAACACAGTGTTTCGCGACTTTCCTACCTTTTCGCGCGCCTGCATCTTCTCTCTTCTGCCTTTCTCCCTGTCTGATCTTCTCTCTTCTGACCTTCTCCCTCTCTGATCTNTTTCGCGACTTTCCTACCTTTTCGCGCGCCTGCATCTTCTCTCTTCTGCCTTTCTCCCTGTCTGATCTTCTCTCTTCTGACCTTCTCCCTCTCTGATCTTCTCTCTTCTGTCTTTCTCCGTGCCTGAGCTTCTTCCTGTCTGTGCTTTTCCATCTGTCCATTAGAATATGACGCGCAGAAAACATTGCACTCCCACAAACGGCATTAAAGATGAAATTCAAGATTAATTCAGCAATGTCACTAAAAAAGGTTAACCTTTCAAAGCTTTATAAGCTTTATTTATTTATATATATATATATACATAATATATATTTTTAAATATATAGAGATATACAAGTAATATGAATTTTTACCATAGCCTTCTGGTTGATCTTTATAACATATACCAGTAGTTCCCGCACGAGGCGGGGCGGAAGTTGCCTTAGGGATATACTACCAGTAGTTCCCGCACGAGGCGGGGCGGAAGTTGCCTTAGGGATATACTATAAGACCTTTTCCATCTATAGAACTTGCTTGCGCCGTGCGCGAGCCAGGCCCGTGCGTGCGTGCGCTGCACACATGTGCTGCGCTTCACACTGCACACTTCACACTTCAAANGCGCCGTGCGCGAGCCAGGCCCGTGCGTGCGTGCGCTGCACACATGTGCTGCGCTTCACACTGCACACTTCACACTTCAAACTTCACACTGCGTTCTGCGCAATCCACATTTCACGCTTCACACTGCACTCTGCACACTGCCATCTTCACACTTCACACTGCGCACTTCACACTCCACACTTGCACACTTGCGCAATGAACTCTTTAGACTCTACACTTCACACTTCGCACTGCACAGTTCACACTTCACAATGCACACTTCCAACTTCACACTGCACACTTCACACTTCACACTGCACTCTTTACAGTCCACACTTCACACTTCACAGTGCGCTCTTCACACTCCACACTCCCCACTTCACACTTCACACGCACTTCCAACTTCACACTTCACACTGCACGCTTCAAACTTCACACTGCACACTTCACACTTCACACCCCACACTTCACACATCACCTTCATGCAATTCAATTAATCTTTTTGACCTCTAAAGAATCTAATGCATTTTTTTCATTTGACATCCAAGTTTGCAAAAACCATTATTCAGTACCACTTCGAGTGACCAGAACCACTGGCGGTGTGCGTTCGCAGCTGCAACTGTTTTTTTTCCTCATCGCCGCAGAATCTGTTGGGGTTGGCTCAAGCCATTCGACCCGCACTGGTGCGAAGAGCTGTGCCATTGTGATGCATTCATGCGTACCCATTTGCTTTTGCAAAGCGTAGAACCTGCAAGCGTGACTTGCATAGCAGCATTCATGCGTAGACATGTTTTGCACAGGCCATTAGACCCGCACTAGTGCGAAGAGCTATGCCATTGTGATGCATTCATGCGTACACATTTGCTTTGCAAAGCGTAGAACCTGCAAGCGTGACTTGCATTGCAGCATTCATGCGTAGACATGCTTTCCACAGGCCATTCGACCCGCACTGGTGCGAAGGGCTGTGGCATTGTGATGCATTCATGCGTACACATAAGATTTTGCAAAGCATAGAACCTGCAAGTGTGACTTGCATTGAAGCATTCATGCGTAGACATGTCTTGAACGTGTCTCGTCGCTTGTCATGGCGTGTGTCGAAGAAACTCAGGCGAGAAGGTCTCAGGGTCTGCAATGACATTACGGACCCAAGTTGCATCTGCCTGTGCAAGCCGCAACTCGGATCCTGCTCGAGACACGCCCAAGAAGAAGGCCGGAGCATAGACACCGTCATCAGTCAATGCCACGCAGTGGTCCTCTGCCAAGGTGCTGTCTCTTTCGCTGACAGAAGTAGTCAAGACATGGAAGCAAGGTCCACAAAGCGCGTGCTTGTAGTATCCCAAGCCAATGGTCATGCGATCTTCGGCCGTGATCATGCGTTGACATGCAAAGCAACGTGAGTTTTGCAATGCGTCATAGACGCGCAAGGCTACTTTCAGGCTTTGAGAGCTGCAATCTCTTCAAAGCCAATGTCAACCATCAAGTTTTCAGATGCCAAGTTTGCCTCTTCCTCGACCTTTCGCTGAAGCAAGGTCTGCAAAGTACTGCTCTGCAGCACATAGGCATTCATTGCTTGACACGCAGCGCTCACTTTGCTGAGGTCATCCAGATCTAGCAACTCGACTGCCGCCTGCACAAAGTCCGAAGCGCGGATTGCCATGAAATTGGCGCTCGTGGACCGCACTGTCGCACGAGGATGACGGCGCAGCAGCTTTGTGCCAGAAGTGTCACGGTAGATCGTTTTGTGGCAGTAGTGTTCACTGAAACGTGTGCAGTAATTTCACATGATACTGGAACCACAACACCAGCTGAAGGAAGAAAGCGCATGAAAAACAAATAGTGTCAAACGACAATGCAACCTTCCAACAACAAAACTTCAACAATCCGCAGAAACTCTTTTCCAATACTGTCAATGTGTTGGAACATCTTTGATACATGATCATTTCAAGTAGCGCTATGTAAACTGCAGTCTCGTATTCAACAATGATCAGTACCAGAATGACGTGACAGTGAAGCCAAGACATTTGTCGACCTTTCTGCTTTTTTCACTCCCAGGAGCGCTGTCACCCTTCGAGCATGTCTGTTTCTTAACTGTGGTCCGCACCGACGCACAGCAGCCTCCAAGACATGGTATCTTTCTTTTCACGGAGATGGATGCGGTCAGCTGTCCTGTGGCCTACATTGGCACGCCTGCATTTGAACAGCACATTCACGTATGCTGTCAACGATGCAAAGGTAAATCTTCTTTCTCCAAGCACCGCACCTGATGGATCAGCTTTGCAACGCTCGCAGTCCACTCTGAAAGACAGCATCTGAATTCTCGCAGCGCAAGGCTTGAAAAGTTGCCTCCTCCGCCTCCAGATATCTCAGCAAATCTTGAAAAGATGCAGCCATGGCGCAAAAGAGTTGGGCCGCACTGCCGCAACTCCTACCACACCATCTTGTGTGTATCCCTACTCATGTCGTCGATCTTGAAACTTGGACATGCTCCAACATGATGCGAACGAATGGATGAACAACAGTCAAATGAGATGGTTCCTGTTCATTTCGTAGATCTTGAACTTTGANATCTTGAAACTTGGACATGCTCCAACATGATGCGAACGAATGGATGAACAACAGTCAAATGAGATGGTTCCTGTTCATTTCGTAGATCTTGAACTTTGACATGCTTCGACATGGTGCGCACGAAAAGATGAGAACCAGTAAAGTGAATTGGTTTGTACAAGGTGCATGGTTACTTGATGTTTATGCCACTACCATCTCAAGCCTATAAATGGGCTGCAGAAAAAAAGAAATGCATGCTCAAAGTAATTAAACCATCAACTCTGAGAAGCAAAACCTCTCATCATTTGCTACCTCTGCTGTGTGTTAAAACATATATCCCGACTACGATTTCACATGAAACCCACTATGGTGATTAAGTATTTCTTTTGTATAACCACCACTGCGTTTCTCTTGCTCTTGCACCCGTGAAACAAGATCATGCCACCATTCGGTTTTGATTTCCAAACAACACAGCAACTGCTTATCATTTTATCACCATTAAAACCAACTGGGCGTGGAAAATTCAAACATCATCAACGACTTTCTTTAAAGCTTCATGACAACACTGCAACCATTTCACATGACGCCCACTATGTTCATCTATGTTCTTCTATGGATTTAGACACAGCAAGCTTCACACAGCAAGCCTTGACACAGAGAAGCTTTTGTACAGAGACGCTTTTGCACACAGAAGCTTTTATACACACAGCAGCTTTTACACACAGAAGCTTTTGCACACAACAAGCTTTTACACAGAGAAGCTTTTACACAAACAATCTTTTGNCACAGCAGCTTTTACACACAGAAGCTTTTGCACACAACAAGCTTTTACACAGAGAAGCTTTTACACAAACAATCTTTTGCAGCCATTCCAATACGATTTGCCATGCCCAGATGCAAAACACAATAGTATTCCGCACGCAGCCGTGGCACCCAGGAACCTTGACGCAGCCATTACAATGCGACTTGCAGACACTGCATTGCAAAACACACTAGAACTACGCACAACAGCGGAAGAAATTGCAGCGCCAAAACCGGATCTCGACGCCAAAGCCAAAAAAAGACTTTTTAATAAGAGTTTTAATAGGAAAATCACCAGCCCCAAAATGGAGAAAATCTGCGAACAAAGCACCATCGGATCATTCCAATACGATTTACGAGGTCCAGCTGCAAAACACAATAGTATTGCGCACGCAGTCGTGGCACCAAGGAACCTTGACGCAGCCATTACAATGCGATTTGCAGACACTGAGTTGCAAAACACAATAGAACTACGCGCATCGGTGCTAGAAATGAATCGGAGGTTGCTACTCGCATTGTAATGGCTGCGTCAAGGTTCCTTGGCGCCACGGCTGCGTGCGTAATACTATTGTGTTTTGCAGCTGGGCCTCGTAAATCGTATTGGGATGGCTGCATCCANAATGGCTGCGTCAAGGTTCCTTGGCGCCACGGCTGCGTGCGTAATACTATTGTGTTTTGCAGCTGGGCCTCGTAAATCGTATTGGGATGGCTGCATCCAGGCTGCGAAGGTGACTTGTCAGCAGATTTTCTCCATTTTGGGGCTGGTGATTTTCCTACTAAAACTCTTGTTAAAAAGTCTGCAAAATCGTACTTTTTTTGGCTTTGGCGTCGAGATCCCGGTTTTGAAGCTGCAATTTCTGGCAGCGATTTGCGTAGTTCTATAGTGTTTTGCAATTCAGTGTTTGCGAATCGCATTGTAATGGCTGCGTCAAGGTTCCTTGGCGCCACGGCTGCGTGCGTAATACTATTGTGTTTTGCAGCTNAATGGCTGCGTCAAGGTTCCTTGGCGCCACGGCTGCGTGCGTAATACTATTGTGTTTTGCAGCTGGGCCTCGTAAATCGTATTGGGATGGCTGCATCCAAGCTGCGAAGGGGAATTGTCAGCAGATTTTCTCCATTTTGGGGCTGGTGATTTTCCTATTAAAACTCTTGTTAAAAAGTCTGCAAAATCGTACTTTTTTTGGCCTTGGCGTCGAGATCCGGTTTTGGAGCTGCAATCCAAGCGCATAGAACTGCAATGTGCAAAACATGCAAACGACGTTGAAACAGCCATTACAGTGCGAACTACGCTGAACCCAGCCCGCTCCGCCGCGCACACGAAGTACCTTTCATCGCCGCCGGAAGCCACTTTACCCGAAAAAACACAATGTTTCGTGCCCCGGCATCCTCCCAAAAACATGTCTCNACACACTCTAACTACGTACAGAAGAAGAACCGCACACTGCCAGACCACAAGGAGGAACCGATTCGACGATGAAACGAACGCAGCCGCAACCGCCGCGCACACGAAGTACCTTTCATCGCCGCCGGAAGCCACTCTACCCGAAAAAACACAATGTTTCGTGCCCCGGCATCCTCCCAGAAACATGTCCCATGCAAAATGCATGCAGCCATCACAATGCGTTTTGCAACATCCTATTGCCAACCCGCATCTCTCGACGCACAAAGCAACACAACATGCAACATGCATGCAGCCATTCCACTGCGATCTGCGACCGGAGATTCCTAAACACACTCTAACTACGTACAGAAGAAGAACCGCACACTGCCAGACCGCAAGGAGGAACCGATTCGACGATGAAACGAACGCAGCCGCANAGAAGAACCGCACACTGCCAGACCGCAAGGAGGAACCGATTCGACGATGAAACGAACGCAGCCGCAACCGCCGCGCACACGAAGTACCTTTCATCGCCGTCGGAAGCCACTTTACCTGAAAAAACACAATGTTTCGTGCCCCGGCATCCTCCCAGGAACATGTCCCATGCAACATGCATGCAGCCATCACAATGCGTTTTGCAACATCCCATGGCCAACCCGCATCTCTCTACGCACAAAGCAACACATCATGCAACATGCATGCAGCCATTCAACTGCGACCACTTCTCTAAGTCACCGCTTCTCTAGGTCATCACTTCTCTAGGTCACCACTTCTCTAGGTCATCACTTCTCTAGGTCATCGCTACTCTAGCATCACTTCTCTAGGTCACCACTTCTCTAGGTCACCACTACTCTAGGTCACCACTACTCTACGTCACCACTTCTCTAGGTCACCACTACTCTAGGTCACCACTTCTCTAGGTCACCACTTCTCTAGGTCACCACTACTCTAAGTCATCACTACTCTAGGTCACCACTTCTCTAGGTCACCACTACTCTAAGTCATCACTACTCTACGTCACCACTTCTCTAGGTCACCACTGCTCTAGGTCACCACTTCTCTAGGTCACCACTACTCTAAGTCATCACTACTCTACGTCACCACTTCTCTAGGTCACCGCTTCTCTAGGTCATCACTTCTCTAGGTCACCACTTCTCTAGGTCATCACTTCTCTAGGTCATCACTACTCTAGGATCACTTCTCTAGGTCACCAATTCTCTAGGTCACCACTACTCTAGGTCACCACTACCCTACGTCACCACTTCTCTAGGTCACCACTACTCTAGGTCACCACTTCTCTAGGTCACCACTTCTCTAGGTCACCACTTCTCTAAGTCATCACTACTCTAGGTCACCACTTCTCTAGGTCACCACTTCTCTAAGTCATCACTACTCTAGGTCACCACTTCTAGGTCACCACTTCTCTAAGTCACCACTACTCTAGGTCACCACTACTTGGTGAATTGTTAATGTGATGAATTGTTAATGTGGTGAATTGTCAATGTGGTGAATTGTTAATGTGTTGAAATTGTTAATGTGGTGAATTGTTAATGTGGTGAATTGTTAATGTGATGAATTGTTAATGTGGTGAATGGTTAATGTGGTAAATTGTTAATGTGGTGAATTGTTAATGTGGTGAATTGTTAATGTGGTGAATTGTTAATGTGGTGAATTGTTAATGTGGTGAATTGTTAATGTGGTGAATTGTTAATGTGGTGAATTGTTAATGTGGTGAATTGTTAATGTGGTGAAATTTTAACTTGGTGAATTGTTAATGTGGTGAATTGTTAATGTGGTGAAATGTTAATGTGGTGAATTGTTAATGTGATGAATTGTTAATGTGGTGAACTGTCAATGCGGTGAATTGTTAATGTGATGAATTGTTAATGTGGTGAATTGTTAATGTGGTGAATTGTTAATGTGGTGAATTGTTAATGTGATGAATTTTTAATGTGATGAATTGTTAATGTGGTGAATTGTTAATGTGGTTAATTGTTAATGTGTTGAATTGTTAATGTGGTGAATTGTTAATGTGGTGAATTGTTAATGTGGTGAATTGTTAATGTGGTGAATTGTTAATGTGGTGATTTGTTAATGTGGTGANGTGGTGAATTGTTAATGTGGTGAATTGTTAATGTGGTGAATTGTTACTGCATTGAATTTCATTCGTAACTCGGAAGATTGCTTCCCAACTTCCTTTGATAAGACCTCTTTCATCTATAGAACTTGCTTGCGTCATGCGTGCGCCAGGCCCGCGCGTGCGCGCGCTTCGCACATGTGCTGCGCTTCACACTGCGCGCTTGTCACTGCATTCTGCATTCGGCGCAATCCACATCTCACATTTCACACTGCGTCACACTCCACACTTGCACACTGGCGCACTGAACTCTTCACACTCCACACTTCACACTTAACCACTCCACGCTTCAGACTTCACACTACATTCTTCACACTTCACACTTCACGCTGCACACTTCAAACTTCACACTGCACACTTCACACTGCACTCTTTACAGTCCACACTTCACACTTCACACTGCGCTCTTCACACTCCACACTTCACACTGCACTCGTCACACTCCACACTTCACACTGAACCCTTGACACTCCACACTTCGCGGTGCACGCTTCACATTCCACACTGCGCCTCTCACACTTCACGCTCCCCACTTCACACTTTACCCTTCATGCAATTCCATCTAATCTCATCTGACCTCTAAAGACTCTAATGCACTTTTTTCATTTGACATCTAAGCTTGCAAAAACCGTTACTCAGTACCACTTGCACTCTCCCAATTCTGTCAATCATAGAATTTACAGTCACAGACCAGAACCGCTGGCGGTGTGTGTCCGCAGCTGCAACTGTTTTTCCTCATCGCTGCAGAATCTGTTGGAGTTGGCTCAAGCCATTCGACCCGCACTGGTGCGAAGGGCTGTGCCATTGTGAAGCATAGAACCTGCAAGTGTGACTTGCGTTGAAGCATTCATGCGTAGACATGTCTTGCACAGGCCATTCGACCCGCACTGGTGCGAAGGGCTGTGCCATGGTGATGCATTCATACGTACACATGTGTTTTTGCAAAGCATGGAACCTGCAAGTGTGACTTGCATTGAAGCATGCGCCCAGTAGTCTCCTTGTCCAAGTGGAAACAGCTTCAGAAAGCCTGCGGCGATGTAGTACGGACTGTCTTCACGAATCAGTTGGTTCCGCGACTGCACTGTGGGCGGATCCAGGATTGGCAGCCCCGCGACCCGGCTGGCGCCAAAGCGGCGCAATGTCACATCGCTACCGTCTTGCCGGTTTGCTTGGCACACTGCTTCCCACAGATCTTCTTTCATAGCTTCCTCCGTCTGCTGCCCACCCAAATCTTCCGGAGCACACAATCCATCTTCTGTCATTGGCTCTTCCCAAGTAGCAAGTTCTTGCACGGCAGTGAACTCATCGTGCAAGATGTTCTCCACGTCTGCGCGCGACTTGCCGCTCTTGAGAGTCAGGTATGCGGCCAGCGCTGCCATGCTCATGGCCTGCTTGGAACCTACGGCTTCTTCCGTCTCATTGTTGATGGCTTCCCGCAGACTGGTCCAAATTTGTTCAACGCGAACGGCGTCATCGGCCACATCGGCTGGCTCGTGCAAGGTGCGTACTACGGCTGCTAGCTGCAACTCCAAAGGTGCTGACACCCACATGGCAAGAGTTTCTGCTCCACGTGTTCCCACGGTTGTTGTCCGACAACTGCCACCTGCAACCCTTCTGGTTCCTCTTCTTCTGCAGAGACAGAGAATTGCTGGAAGTTGTCGTAGTTCACCATCTCTGCATAGCCATCCACTGTCAATGCTCCTGGCTGCCACGCCAAGCACCCGCCCGCACTGGCAGGGCGACAAAGGCGTTCAAGAGCTTTTTCTAAGCGAACACGAGATACCAAGAAAGGCACCCTTTGCTTGCGGTTTGGGTCTTTCGGACAGCGACGAATCAAGAGCATCTTCATGTCGCCCACCACGGCAGGAATCTGGCGCACGTATTGCGGACCGTTTTGAAAGAGATTCCCAACGTGACCACGCAGCTCACACTGCCCAGTGGCATGCAAAGTGAAAATCCGCACAATGTGTTGGATCGGGGACAGCAGTTCTTCTTAAAAAAACGTCAGAGCGTCCGTTTCCGGCAGTGTTTCGCCGACGTCTGCAAAGTTCGCGGCTGTCAAGCGAAATGGCTCCTTTGGTAATCCGTCTTTTGCTCTTTTGTTTGCCTCCTTCAAGCACATGTCGCAGATGGGTCTCTCGGGATCCAGCCAATCTTTCTTTGGCATTTGCACAAAATTCGTCTTTGCGAAGTTCACGGTCTCAAACTTCCAGGCATCTGTGCTTTTTGCCGCTTGGTGCCAAACCAACCCTCGTGACAGTAAGAACAGTCTTGAAATTCAAGTTCGTTCAAGTAAGTGTCAACTTCATTAACACGATGGAAAAAAGCCATGGTGCGGCTTTCGGCATCGGCAGAATTTCCATACAGTTGTCGCAAACTTTTCGGCATCCTGGGTCGCGGCAAGTTATCTCCCAAGACTGTCTCCTTGCCGTGCAACTTGGCTTCATGTGCTTTCTTGACAGGCACATTGGCTGATGCTGGCAGCAACTGCTCCAAGGCAGTTCTCACAATCACTTTCTCGTCGTCTGTCACAGTTGGAAACACGCGTTGCATGAAATCATAACAGAAACGAAGTTCAGCATCCTGCTTCATTGCGTGCACAGTGAATAAAGACTCCACACTTGCAACCGCAAAAGACAACAACTCGGCTTGTCTACGATGAACTATTTCCAAGAACTTTGCAAGTGGAGTCTCCTTCATACCTTGACACAACATTGCTTCCCATTCCTGCACCTTCGCCTTCAACTCTTCGTCGAGATGCTCACAGATCCGAAGCATAAAATTTTTTGCAAGCACATATTCTGGCTTACCCTGATATGCACCAACTTCCAAAGCTTCAAGCAACGTGGACTTTTGCATACCTTGCAATTCATCTCGGTTGTTTTCAAGCATCTTGATGAAACGATCAAACTGTTGCTGCCAAGGCCTCTCCTTCACACATATCTGCTCTTCCAGTTCCTTCCATTTTTCCTGTTCTTTCTCAGTCAAGGTCTCATATGGGTAATGTTTCACAAAACTAAAGCAAACGGCTCCCCAAGTTTTATTCTCTCGTCCGGCCCTACTCATGCAAACTTCACGCAATGTCGCTTTTCGCAAAGCTTTCATCTCCTCTGAATGCTGTTCTGCAACAGCATAAAACTTGCGGAAAGCCGCTCGCACATCTGACATGCAGTTTTGTTCTTCCCAATCTTCTATCACCTTTTTCTGCTCAGCAGAGAACTTTTTCTCGAGAGCGAGACATATCTTGTAAAACTTCCAACGTTTCCCGGTGCTTAAACACGATTTCAATGTCTTAGCTTCCAGAAGCTTCAATGTGTCTGTTTCCCTCTCAACATATAGCCACAGCTCAGCGAACGTCCCAGCTTCCGCCATGGCTCCACCTCCCGTCTGCCATCAGCTTCTCCCATGGCTCTGACGCGCTGTGGACCGCACTGTCGCACAACGCAGGGTCGCAATTTGGTGCAGCTGTGTTGCGGACCGCACTGTCGCGCAACAGAAAGAAACTGGATGGATACAGAAACTTGCTAGATCTGCATGCTTGTGACATATCATTCCCTGAAGTGGATAAACGTGTTATTTCTTCCATACTGTGATAACTGCCATAACTCATTTGTTTCAAGCTCGATCTTGAACCAGCACTGCACACATCCTTCATGTGTCAGACTGTCACACTGTGAACGGTCACTTAAAAAACACCGCTCCTTCTCTGTCATGTTTCGAACAGAACATCAAAGCCAACACTATCTTGATGTCCTTTCTTTTCTTGTTGAAAACCAATTGTTCTTCATGCATTCCCTTTCATGGTCTTTTCACTTGTGACATGAACGGAAAATTTGTCCGATTACATCAACATCAGTTCATATGTGATCTGCAGGGTCTCCGTAGTCTCCAACAACCTATTTCACGAAATCGTTGATGACATAGTTGAATACAGCCATCATCTCATTGTAAATGTCAAGGTATACCAGCAAAAAAGATGCAGCCCCACAGTCACTTGATTCAAACATGCTTCCTACGACCGTGCCACTCCCTATCTCGAACATCTACTTACTATCTATCACAGTTCGCCAAGAACATGAAAACCAAAGCTATCATGATGTTCTATTCTTCTCATGACTTCTAGAAAGTCAGCCTAATGATTCATTTTTTCATATTTTTCATATTACATGAATCCGTGGTCATATGAAAGAAATATCAACAAAGTAGACCAACAAAAAGCTAAATCCCCGGGATCATTTCATGAAAACACGCTTCATGCGCCCCTGCTTTTTTTCCTTGTCTGTGATCCGTATCTTCAAAGCACAGAGAAGCTTTTACACAAAGAAACTTTTACACAGAGAAGCTTTTACACACACACACACACACGAATCTACTCACAGCACCTTGAAGCCACAGTTACACCTTCTCTAAGTCACCACTTCCCTAAGTCACCACTTCCCTAAGTCACCACTTCTCTAAGTCACCACTTCTCTAAGTCACCACTTCTCTAGGTCACCACTACTCTAAGTCACCACTTCTCTAAGTCACCACTTCTCTAAGTCACCACTTCTCTAAGTCACCACTTCTCTAAGTCACCACTTCTCTAAGTCACCACTTCTCTAAGTCACCACTTCTCTAGGTCACCACTTCTCTAAGTCACCACTTCTCTAAGTCACCACTTCTCTAGGTCACCACTGTAATGTGGTGAATTGTTAATGTGGTGAATTGTTAATGTAGTGAATTGTTAATGTGGTGACTTGTTAATGTGGTGAATTCTTAATGTGGTGAATTGTTAATGTAGTGAGTTGTTAATGTGGTGAGTTGTTAATGTAGTGAATTGTTAATGTGGTGACTTGTTAATGTGGTGAATTGTTAATGTGGTGAATTGTTAATGTGGTGAATTTTTACTGGGGTGAATTGTTAATGGGGTGACTTGTTAATGTAGTGAATTGTTAATGTGGTGAATTTGTTAATGTGGTGAATTCTTAATGTGGTGAATTGTTAATGTAGTGAGTTGTTAATGTGGTGAAGTGTTAATGTAGTGAATTGTCAATGTAGTGAATTGTTAATGTGGTGAATTGTTAATGTGGTGAATTGTTAATGTGGTGAATTTTTTACTGGGGTGAATTGTTAATGTGGTGAATTGTTAATGTGGTGAATTGTTAATGTGGTGAATTGTTAATGTGGTGAATTGTTAATGTGGTGAATTAATTCTTAATGGGGTGAATTGTTAATGTGGTGAGTTGTTAATGTGGTGAATTGTTCATGGGGTGAATTCTTAATGTGGTGAATTGTTAATGTAGTGAGTTGTTAATGTGTTGAATTGTTAATGTAGCGAATTGTTAATGTGGTGAATCGTTAATGTGGTGAATTGTTATTGCATTGAATTTCATTCGTAACTCGGAAGATTGCTCCCCAACTTCCTTTGATAAGTTTATCAATTCAAAACATCAGAAAGAAAACTTGATAAACAATTTACACCAGATAAGTATATTTACCAAAAATGTTTTAGCGACTTTTCCAAAACACCGAAAAAACAGGGCCTCAACAACGTCCCTTGCAGTTTCTTTTTCTTCTTTTTCTTCATCATCATCATCGCCATCATCATCATGGTCATCACCGTACTCATGCACATGACTGCAGTCATCCTCACCCTCATCCTCATCTCATCATCATCATCATCATCATCACATTTGCAGCGATTTCCTCTTGAACATTGAGCATTGAACCTTGAACGAAATGTGTTTGAAGGTTTGAAAATGTTCCAGACAGAACTAACGTTGTGCTGTTGAGCAAGTCCAGCTTCAAGGTTTTTCCTCTCCACGGGTTCTGGGGATCCACACCTGGGGGTTATACAACCAGTCGTTGTCTTCTGACAACTCAAGGAACTTTTTATACATCATGACCAATTTGGCCAGCTCGACTGTTTCGGAACAATGCAAAACTCTTCAGCGTCTTTCAGCGAACGGTGGAAGTGACTGGAGAAAGTTAAGGGCGTAGCATCACGAGAATGTTGGAATATATTTAGGACAGCTATGTGAAGAGCATAGCATCAAGAACATGTCAGTTAATTGGAAATTGGTTGTCCAAGCTCAGAGCGCGTGGCGTCAAATTAAGAACATGGCATCAAGTGCATTTAGTTTTTTTCAGAAAGTTGAGAGCGTAGGATGAAGAGCGTAGCATCACGCGCAATCCTGCCGCCCCATCCCGCCCCGCAAACTCCCCGGAGTCCCGTCGCCCCAACCAAACCAATCCAAATCCACGTATGTCCAAGACTTGTGTGAAGTCACCTGCCGAAAGATGTCCAGCGATACGATGTTGGCAGCAGCACAGAAGATAGATACAGGCGTAGGGCGACTTCCATGGCATCCACTACAAATTGAAATTGCAGAGGGAAAATCCAATGTTGCAGGTGCTGACATCATGAACTTCAATGATTGAAAAAGTATAAAACTACGAACATGTTTCGCGTTCTGAACTCCTATTTTGAATACCAAGGTAAACCGGCACCTCTATAAAATCATGCGTTCACCAGTACAACATGCGTGGCAAGAGC
>BGPT01003161.1:41064-52423 GCA_003297045.1 Symbiodinium sp. clade C Y103 | reverse complement strand
CAAAAATTTTTGCCGGAGGCCAAATTTTGTTGAATTTACGCCGGAAACGTGTAAAATTGCCAGAATCCTGCAAAAACGCCGGAGAAATCCAAAAATGCCCGATCTACAGGTGCATGGCGATTCAACAAAATACAGAAAAAATACTCATTGAAAATTACGCCGGAATTACGGGCAATTACGCCGAAATTACGGGCAATTACGCCGGAATTATGGGCAATTACGCCGGCTGGAAAAGGAATCACTATTTCAAAAAACCNCGCCGGAATTACGGGCAATTACGCCGAAATTACGGGCAATTACGCCGGAATTATGGGCAATTACGCCGGCTGGAAAAGGAATCACTATTTCAAAAAACCGTGCAAACCAGAATTGCCGGCACGGCTTAAAAAACGCCGGGAAGCGTCAGAAGGCGCCTTTTGCCAGGCAAAGTCGCCTTTTTCATAAAAGGCAAAAATAAAAGGCCATTTGGAGTCTCTAGGTATATATATATATATATATATATGTCTTATAACCTCTGGCAATCAAACACGGCAATGGAAAATCCACCGTTTATAGATGATTTTCCCATTAAAACCTCCCTTTATAGGGGATTTCCAATTGCCACGTTTGATTACTGGATATATTTATGAGCCAAACCCATGACATTGGATGAAAAATGCATGTCGTTTCAAACCAATTTGAGAGTCCAAGGGACCACTATGAGATCTCTCAAGTTGAACTTGTTACCCCCTGGCAATCAAAGATGGCGTGTGTCCCCATCCCTCGATTGTAGAGTATAGATGATGCTCCCATTTACCCTCCTGCAATCTCCTGTAAACTAACACAGATGCGGAAGAACCACCATGTGTAGATCATCTTCCTAGGGTTTCCCCTTGAGCTTTCCACATCTATGTTAGTTTACCCTTGGGTAAATGCCTCTGTGTTTAGCTAGCCATGGTGGCCATGTTTCATGACACCTGCGACACTAAGTGCACCTCATCCCACTCGTCCATTTTCCTGGCAGCATTGCGTTGCAGGATGATTTGTGGCATTGGTTCTGAAAATGTTATGAGAAAAGCAAAATGAAATCCAATCGCAGGCTTTGGCCCCACAAGGGCAGGACTTTCACCATGTAGTGAGGAAGGAAATTATACAGTATTTTGTGCATATCTATATATATATAATGTGCAGTCACTATAATATAAAGTCCACATAGTCCATTTCACGCACATATCAAAAACTCTAAACATATACGTGCGCATCTCATCATGTGGGTGAACCTCCGGAGTCAGAGTGGCACACCAGTGTCTACCAGCTGCCGATTTCCTGCCTCTCCAGCTCTTCTGCATCCTGTCAGGGTACACATGATCTACCAAGGTGATTCCTGTTTTTTCCATCTATTTGGAGGGCACCATTTTTTTGTCCATTAAAATCAGGATGTTTTCGCTGTCTTTTTGAGGGGCTGGCGTCACTTTTCTCTCGATTTCGGGCATGATTTGGCAAAAGGGATGCCCAAGTTTCTTTCCTGCCGGGATACACCTTGGCAAATAAACAATGGCAATCGGAACTCCCCATTTTATATGGGCAACCCGTATTTTTACATATGATTTTTGAATGCTACACGTCCGTTGCCAGGTTGCAATACCACCGGTAACATCTCAAGACTTCTGTCCTTCATGGCATCACCCTCGTCCGCTGGCAAACATAGCCTGGCTGGGCCGCTTCAGCACAGACAAAGGCATGGTCCATTGCAAAAAAAAACGTCCCCCTAACAGAACAATAAACACACCCCATGAACCATGCTTTAGCAGTAGGGGATTTACACATCTTTGGGGCCATACCATGGGGTGTTTAATGTTAGGCCGATGGGAGCAGTCAGCTCCAAAAGGTCACCCCACCAAGAATATGGTCTAGAGCTCACTGAGCACCAGCAGCAACTGATAGAGGCATATCAGTTTTCTGTCATAGGCGGTGTACTTTTGGGAGGGGTTGGTTGAAGTCCCAATGATTAGTTGAAAGCAAATTGTGGCTTTGCTGCACGTGTCTGTACATCACGGCTTGGAACAGGTCATCATTTTCTGCATCGGTGCCGAGTCCAATGGGTCGAGCTTTCTGACGGCGAGCTGTCCAAGGTGCATTTGTGGTAGTCACTGAAGCAGCCCGATCACGTCTTGCCCGGGGTTTTCATTCTTATCGGTTCATCAGCACTCAAAGACATGATCCTCTCATTCTCTGCCTCATTCTCAGCCTCATCCCTTGCAACATCTTTCCGGAGCCAACCGCAGATGCGGAGGCAGCTGCGAACAGCTATCTACATCCGTCTGGTAGCACAAGGGGCGAACATTGGCCGGGTGGAACCGGATCTGCTATTTCATAAATGTGCTATCACGTTCAATTCAAACAAGTATCGTTAAACATGTACGTATACGATGAGAAATGTGATACCCTCTGGTGAACTAACATAGCTATTGAAAATGGCCATAGAAATAGTTGATTTTTCCATTACAAAAATGGTGATTTTCCATAGTTATGTTATTTTACCAGAGGGTAGATGTTAATTTAGATGCGTTCCAGACTTGTGCTGGGGCTACTGGACCAGTCCGGTATTCTACAGCTGATATGGTTTGATATTCTGGGCTCCTCAGCAAAAAAATCCAGCTAGTTATACGACATCAATCGTTTCCTGGCTATATCCAAGCAATTTGGCTGGCAAGTAATGCATCCCAAACTAATGATTACATACATGTATTGGGGGATTGTAAACGGCACAATCCCAAGCATCACTTATTTCATCACGTCGTGCTGCGAGGTCGTCATATCTCTGTTGGGATTTGAATCGTTACTATGACTATGACTATGATGATGATGATGATGATGATGATGATGACGACGATGACGATGACGATGACGATGACGATGACGATGATGATGATGATGATGATGATGATGATGATGATGATGATGATGATGATGATGACGAGGACAACGTTTCAAAGTCATCGCACATGGAATTTTGGAAGGCATACTGGTAGTACGGTAATTATGGTAACAATCCGGAATTTCTTAAAGAAACACGTAGATGTACAGTACAGTTCTCCCACTAAAAATGCAAAAGTCCATCCCTATATTGAAATAGCTAATTCACTGTTCGATCTGTTTGGGGATGATGATGATTAATATATTATATATATATATCTTATATATATTTTTTTTTAAACTGCATATACATGCCCAGCCAGGGTCTACCCAGGTGGTCTTGAACGAAGCCCCAACTTTTTCCGCCTGGAAAAGTCCAGAACCTGCAGGGGCTCCTGGACCTCTGCCTGAGGTGAAGATCGGCTGATTATGAAGGAAATTGTGACCACCAAGACATACATGGCTATGAGTCAAAACCCACCTAGGTACCCTAAGTTATAGCTTTTTAATGGATGTTTATTCCCCATGGTAAAAATAGGTTTTGACCCATCCCAACATGATCTTAGATTCTCATAATAAGTTGGTTTGTCTGAAAATAAGGTACCTTCAATTCCAATGGATTAGAACGTCATTTTAAAAACAACAAGTGGCCAATTGGGGATATCCCCTATTTTCAAACAAACCCATGTTTGTTTTTCTTGAATGAAGCAAGGTAATTGTTCAAGGTTCTGCCGCTTACACATGAAACAGTACGACTTTCAGCAGCAAACATGGGACTCTGACCAGCCAACAAAAAAACTGATTCAATTCAGATTTCATCGACAACAAGTGGGGATCAAGCAATTAGATCTCGAATACACTCAAACACAGAGAATCGTTGGCACCCGTGCCTTCTTGGTGACCAAGTAGGCTCTTCTGACCTTGGTACCGTCAATGTCAGTACACAAAAGAGTGGAACTTGGGGCCATCGAGGGCAGATTCGAAGGCTGGCAACCAAGAAGCAGCCGTACCGTCTTTGTATGATTATGTACCACATCAATAAATGCATATGTGTGTGGGTGTGCAAAAATCATTGTAATTGCGTGCGTGCTCAACTGCCAAAAATGAAAATGTATACAAATGAAACATGTCCAGCAACCTATGAGTATACCTTTTCGGATTTATCCAGCAAGTGTAATACATGGTAGTCACCTTTCAACAGCGGGTCTCAACCATCCACAACCAGCTAGAAGCTACAGAATGGCATTGTGGCGTGTAGGGTAGGTACATGGGTTAGTGTGAAATTCATGATGTCACCAAAAAAATCATCCTCATTTTCAGACAAATCCAATTGGGGATGCCAAAAGAAAAAATACATATGTCACATGTCATATGACCAAACCATCTAAGAATGAGAAAAGTGCGTTCATCATCAGTTCATGTATCAACAAGTTGAAAATCCATAGCAACCCCAACAAAAAGAAAGAACATCAAATTCCTACTAAACCAGTGGCCGAACTTGCTTGCAAATGACGTTCCGATCTTTGTGGGGACCCTTGTAATCCTACGGTTGTTGCACAAATCCCATTTGACACCATTAAATCACACGTTGTTTAAGACACTCTATATCCCACTGAAAACTGAAAAGCATGAACTCTCCATTTTTGGATGCTTCAATCCCATGAAAAACGCATCAAACATATTCAAATCTAATGCAAAAAATCAAGACACCCCTTGGAACCCACGAAGATGCCTCCAGCTTTTGGCGGATGCGATGCTGAACGAAGAGGGCACCTTTTGCGCCAAGGCTCCAAGGCCACGAGCGGTTTGGGTCGCCAGTTGAGACAACACTTTGCTATTGAAAATGGCTATTTATAGTGGATTTTCCCATGAAAAATGGGTGATGTCCCATGGTTATGTAACAGTTTACCAGAGGGTAATTAATAGGATGTTTAATGGATTGGCAATATCACTGGATTGGTTTTCATGGAAAATCTACAGGAAACCATGGTTTTTTCCATCAAATATAGGGGTTTCCGGTTTCAATGTTCCCTTGAACCAACCCAATGAAATATACATTTATATATCAGCAATAGTATTGAATAACAATATAATTATGGTATATCGCAATGTATGTACACCACTATATCACAAGATCTATTGGCAATATTGAATAACACTAGGATTGGCGATATATCGCAAAAAAAAAGTTGAATAGTATGTTGTAACACAATACAATGAGTAATACTACTCAATATACGATAATCAATAGTGATTCACAAAGTGTAAATTGATAATTGGTATATCTATTGTCGCTATAGCTGTATGACCTTTCACTATTCCAATTAGGACAAATATATATATATATATGTATATATATGCAATTCCATCCCCCGATTATATTAAACACCCCCATTGATCCCCATTGTATGGTCCTAAATATGTGATGTCATTTCATTTTTTCACTGAAAACCTGGTTTTGGGGGGACATTTAATGCTTGAAGGAGCAGCACTTTACATGGATTTAATGATGGTATTAACAATCAAACAATTGAACTTGACCATGAAAAATTGGATCTGAAATACTTAACCATCAAAAATTGGATCTGAAATGAACATTTCACTGCCCATTCAATGAGGATGTTCCACCCCAGAGGTACTTCTCCCAAACAATAAGGCAATCTGTTTCAGGCTTGTTAACCAGCAATTCCTGCCTTTGGGGCTTCTCAAACTCATGTTCATCCGCTGGTTGGAAGCTTCAGCATTTGATCAATGTTGGATTGAGGAGCTGAACCCACATGTTTACCCTTTGGTAATTTAAGATAGCTATTGAAAATGAACATTTATAGTTGACTTTCTAATCAAAAATGGTGATTTTCCAGTTCGCAAACTGTTAGTTTACCAGAGGGTACACCTTTTTTTTCCATACAAATTTCATGTTACCTCTCACACAGGGCATCAGGAAACAAGACCAAAATAACGCACCACCCTGAGGCAAACCCACCGAAAGGTTCCCAATAGGATGTCACACGTATCATGCGTTCCCGAAGATGGCCAAAGTAGCGAGTTCATATTACCCTCTGGTTATGACTAACATAGCCATGGAAAATCCCCGAACTAAATGGAGGTTTTAATGGGAAAATCATCTATAAATGGTGGATTTTCCATGGCTATGTTAAATAGCCGGAGGGTATGTTCTCCACTCAAATGACCATAAATTGCGGATACTTCATGTTAAATCCACCTTTTTTTGAGACACAGCCAGCTACTTTTCCAGTGCACTCAGTGCCAAGAATGGCCAAGGCGCAGAAACATATGAAGGTGAAAGCCTCAGAGGCTTTTGCAGAACTCAGCCATTGGTTCAAACCTGCTGCTTTCATGGGATTTTCATGGGAGATATCGGAGATATACATAATTCATGCTTAAAGATCATAAAGTATCATAAAGGTAGATGCTGGTTACAGGGTGTCAAATATGTTCCAACCCATCTCTCACAAGTAAATGACTCAGTTGAAATCTGTTTCTTCCAAGCTAGGACACATCCGGAGAGAGGAATCAGCAGCCTTGCAGTCAGTGTTGCTCCCATAACTTCAGAAAATGTCCAGAATCGACCAAGCTGTGTTTCCCAAGGCCCGAAAACGGAAAAACGGATCTGGGAAGTCCTGTAACATTTTCTCTCCAACAAATTCTGCTCGAAAAGGTGCTGGGGCTCTGCTATTACGGGGCTTTGTCGTTGATTATGACACCTGTGGGTGTTTCTTAACATAGGACCATTAGTTACCCTATTCAAATTGAGAAGGCTTGAATTAGTTTGGGGTTCCCTTTTTGCAAACCCCCAACCCCCAAAAGATAAGAAGATACGGCAGCAGCGCCATCATCATGGAGATTCCCATCTTGGATTTGCCCAGTCATGGTGGTGCCACCAGGTGCCAGCCAGTCATGTTTCTTGGTTTAATAAAGCCATTAACTATAGATATACTTCTACCATAATCCCAACAAAGATCATACATAAGTTCGAAGAATATACTTATATATACATAGCATATAGCATATAGCAAATAGCATATAGTATATACGATATAGTATATAGCATAGAGTATATAGTATATAGTATAGAGTGTATAGTATATATTACTATGAGTATTAGTATTCTTATTATTCTTCTTGTTACTATTGTTATTGTTGTTATTAATTGCTATTCTTATTGTTGCTATTATTTATAAATATATAGATAGATAGTGATAGATAGATAAAACCCACATGTTTGTTGGCTAAATTTCAATTGGCTTTGCAACTATGGGGCGCTCCCACCTGATAAACTCTCATAAAGTCTCAAGGTTGGCTGGCAAAATACCAGTTCAGTCCCATTAAATCATCACTTTTGCTGGTTAAACTACATTAAAACATATTAAAATCAATCTAAATCCCATTCAAACAGATCCCAAGAAATCACTTTACAGTACATCCGATTCAACTCCCATCAAGATTCCATTGAGTCACTGAAAATCCAGTAAAACAAGCCCTTGAATCCCACTCAGATTCCCATTCTATAAATCATATCACTTCCCATCAAAATCCTGCTCAAATCCCATGAAGATTCCATTGCCTCACTGTAAATCCCATGAAAATCCCATGAAATCACCAGTAACTCCCATTACCCTCCAGTAAACTAACATAGCTATGGAAAAGCACCATTTTTTATGGGAATATCCACTATAAATGGCAATTTTCAGTAGCTATGTTAGTTTACGAGAGGGTAAACCACCATTAAAATCCCATTAAACCACCTCCACCCTGAAAATCCCATTCAAAATCCACGAAAAAACCCGATCCGCAGCCGAGGATCTGCCATCCCCATTGCCATCCACGTCATACTCGCCATGCCTTCCGAGCCCTGCGCCTGGAGTTTTTCCCAGGGAAAATGCGGATTTTCCCAGGGAAAAGTTGGGATTTTTCGAGGGAAGATTGTGATTTTACTGGGGGAAACTTGTTTTTTGTTTGGGAAACTACATGGAGGTTTCTAGCTGGGAAAAACATCTATAATTGGGTAATCTTCCATTGCCACGTGTGATTGATTGCTGTAACTTCTGGTGATAAATGAAACTTATTATAGTAGTTCATCTATGTTTGTTCCATGGTAGTTCATTCATTGTTGTTCTATCTTTTTCCGGGGTTGCTATTTCATAGCATCTAGTCAGACTTTTTGCCGAGTCCTTGTGGCACATTCTTGCCAGATTTGGGGCCGCTAGACTGACAACACCCACCAGTGTTGCTGTGCAAAAAAATACATGAAACCTAGATTCCAAACCACCATTCGCAGCTTTTTTCATTGAATCTCATTGAATCCTTGCAGATTTTCGCCACCTCCAGCATGTTTCCTTAAATCAGGCTACCCCAAATCATCTATTTGAAGAGGATTTTCCATTATAAACCATCCATTTTTGAGGTACCCCCATGAAACCTCCACCTGCTGATGGATTCCGGTGGCCTGCGGTGGGTCGCTGAAGGCGGCCGTTGTGTTGGCATCTTCGTCCAGGACCTGAAACGGAGATGGAACGTGACCCCGTTACGAACATCACAGAAAAGACAGAAACATGCGGAAACGAAATATTGCGCATGCGCGTACGCATGAATGTATATATATATATACATATCTACATATATATATAATATATATATATATTATACACATATGTGTGAACCACTATGTAAACAAAAGGAATGTAATAATAACAATAACAGCATGATATAGCATGATTATGATAATATTGATATCAAATTGATAGCATTCATAATCATAGATATGTATCAACCTGTGTGTCTTTATACTTTATAGTTGGATCAAACATGCAGTTCATTTCAGACTGGACACATTCAAAAACACGTTGCAAAAGGATGATTTTCCACTTGTTCCTGCCAGGTGCAAAAGGATATTTGGGTTGTGTACCCCTAAATTCACTGGCTCATCATGAGTTTCGCCATAAGATTCTAATTCTTGGGGTGTACCCTATCCGTATCCCATTTTCAGACCTGCTCTTTGGGACTTCAAACAGTTCCAGGAGCGCGCCTCCGCCAAAAGAGAGACGACATTGACCTGCGATAATCCAGGGAATGTTTTTCTTGGCCATGTCAAACAAAAAATGCTTACACAAAATGATGGGCGCATCGATTTGCCATTTACCCCAAAATTACCGAAACCCATCACTGAATCATATACATATACCTTGTCGGGTAATTCTCTGCTACATTTACTCCAACAAATCCAAATTCTGATCCAAATACTACATCAGTCACATAGTCAGGCAAGTATGAAAGCCTCAAAACACTGAAAATTTCGAATCGTCACGTCTCGATTGACCATCCCACTTATCTCACCTTCATTAATATCGTGTTTTTGAGTTGTTTCTCAGTGAAATAAATCCTGTGACACACTGTGCCTTCGGGTTGCGGAGGATAGTTCTACAATGAGGCACCCAGTTGTAAGTTAGCTTATAACCCCATATATCTACAGTTCTAACTTATAACATATTGGAACTACCAGAAACTCCAGTTGTCCTTGTTACAACTTATTGGTCTCATTTAGGGGGCCTACATTGTAGGATAAGTCCATGTTCAACCTAAACCCAAGATTAAAATCGTTCGTTCCTGTTCATTCTATTCATTTTAAGTTGTCTTCATTGATTTCAAAAACACATGTCCAACCCTGAATCCAGATTATGAATAGTATTCCCGTTATGGATGGGGAAAAACTAGAATTTCTATATTCTACATTGTCAATCAACCATTCTCTAATACCTAAACTAAATGATTTTCATTATCAAATAACTAAAGTTATCTACAGTGGTCATGTGTGGAGAATAACAATAAAAAATTATCTATAATTGTACATCAATAACGTGTACATGTATATATATATATACTAATCTCTATATATGCATATATATATATACTAATCTAAATATATATATATATATGGTCTCTATGTAAAAATGTAAATGAAAAAAATACATATAATATCATATAATAACACATGCGTGTATATACATACATATGTATAGTTATATTATATATATACATATACCCAGCAAATATCTTTGCTGGTTCCTGAACTCTTGGACGATCCCCAAGGCACCTGCAGGCCGTCGAAGACCTCCTGCTCCGCCAAGCGGCCCACCACGAGGTTCGTCACCTGGGAACTGATGGAAGTTCCCTTTTGAAGGCCTAGATATGCCAAGACAAACATGGAGAAACCCAGGGAAAATGATCTACACATGGTTGAGTAGCTATGGAAAAGGGTTGAAAAGGGCCGATGAAAGTAGATGATTATAGATCATTGAGCTATTGACAATGGTGATTTTCCATAGCTATGTTCAATTACCCTAGGGTAGATATGCGAAACAAACATGGGGAAAATTCAGGGAAAATATGTGGAAAGGATCTAGTTTCATAGCTGGTTTTCCTAACTATGTTGATTTACTGGAGTGTAACTGCCCAAAAATGGTGTTATACCCCGTGAACTGTAACTATAGGTAAATTTGATACTGAACAGATGTTAAAATGGAGGGGAACCACGACAATCAACCGTCCAGGCCTCCCATTGGGGAATATAGTCACATAGCCCCAGTTGTTTGTGTTGATGTGATTCACCATCGTTCAATGATGCGACAGGTGGTTGCAGGGGCTATGTTATCTGGTTGACGTTGTATTAGAAGAAACTGGGGTGAGCATCACTGTTATTCTTGATATTTTGTACTATGACCATGATTGATAAGCATGCTATTTGCATATATATATATATATATATGTGTGTGTGTGTGTGTATCAAT
This sequence comes from Symbiodinium sp. clade C Y103, assembly GCA_003297045.1. Classification (NCBI taxonomy): domain Eukaryota; class Dinophyceae; order Suessiales; family Symbiodiniaceae; genus Cladocopium; species Cladocopium sp. clade C. The sequence continues at coordinate 41,723 of BGPT01003161.1, read as the reverse complement.
ATATATATATATATATATAAATATATTTATATATATATATATATGTACAGGGTAAAACTACATATGTTTTATGTTATATACATCAGTTCTGTTATATAATATGGCTGAATTATAAACATTCAATACCCTGATGGGTACTTGTTATCATACTACCATTTGGGGACGATTCCCCTGTACACAAACCCATCATTCATAATCATCATTTCTATCCAAATGTGTATGTATGTATATACAAACGCCAGATATATATATATATATACGTATGTATATACATATGTATATATATATATATGTATATATATAGGTTTAATAGATATAATGAAAAAAATATGGAGAGAGCTCATATTTGTCTATCTATCTATCTATCTATCTATGTATCTATCTATCTATCTATCGATCGATCTATCTATCTCCCTCTCTCTCTCTCTATCTATCTCTCTGTCTATTCCTCTGTCTATACCTTTACCAATACCAATACCTATACCAGTACATACACCTATACCGTATACATTCTACCCTATACCTATACCCATAGTACTCTATCGACTCTACAGACTCTCCAAATGTTAAATTTCACGAGGTCTTGGGATTTTGGATTTTTTAGGGTACAGTGGGTTTTAAAGTCAAAATGCATTATTTGGTGCAACCTACGCGCAGGT
>BGPT01003161.1:21557-41008 GCA_003297045.1 Symbiodinium sp. clade C Y103 | reverse complement strand
ACGTAGGTAAAAGTAGCCTTCCAGGAAAAATGAAAACAGTCGGAAACAGTCGGGAAACAGTCGGGAAGCAGTCGGGAAGCAGTCGGGAAACAGTCGGGAAGCAGTCGGGAGCGTTCAGGCATGATCATGCCAACAATTTTNAATACCACTTTTTCTGCCGAGTCAAGGCACGAGCCCCCAACTGTTCCCAACTGTTTCCCAACTGGTTCCAACTGGTTCCCGTTGGAACTCAAAAAAAAAAGAGGTATCGCGCGGAAACTTTTTTTTTAAATTGTTGGCATGATCATGCCTGAACGCTCCCGACTGCTTCCCGATTGTTTCCCGACTGCTTCCCGACTGCTTCCCGACTGTTTCCCGACTGTTTCCGACTGTTTTCATTTTTCCTGGAAGGCTACTTTTACCTACGTACTACTCNCCCCACCTGCGCGTAGGTTGCACCAAATAATGCATTTTGACTTTAAAACCCACTGCGCCCTAAAAAATCCAAAATCCCAAGACCTCGTGAAATTTAACATCTCCAAACACACTCACAACGGGTGTTTTAACATGCTACGCTGACCACCCTTCGGGGCGGAGGCCAAGGCGCCTGCTCCACCGGCATCTCGGCCAGGAGCTGCGCGGTCTGTTGCGCCAGCGACTGCGCCGCCACGGCCACGGGCGCGGCGGGCGGCCAGCGGATGACCTGGGGCGAAAGGCGGCTGTGGCGGGAGGAGCTGTGCGGCTTGAGGAACACATTGGGGAAAAATGGGGAGAACATGGAAATTCAGAGGGTTTTCAATGGGATGGAGTTGCGGGATGTTGGGGAATGACAAAAGGATTATATACTTATATGGGATTGTATAATGAAAAGCAGGCAAAATGGTGATATATTTCAAGCGCAAATGAGGTACAATACCATTTTGTAGGGACTTGATGGGGATATAACATGATATAACTATCAAACATGACAGGCTCAGCCATCAAAAATTGGATCTGAAATACAGATTTCACCAGCCAATCTATGATGAGATTTCATGATGATTGGCAACAAGTCCTCATATACCGGTAAACCTTCTGCAAAACTACTTCACTTGGCATCAGCAGAACTACGTGCCACATAAGATTGTCCGCCAGGGTGCGAAATGATGCCAAGGAAGGTTCCCTTTTGCCTCTTGACCAAGAGCAAGCCACTTGCAGATTTAGCATGATTTAGCAGTGTTTATATATGTTTATATATTAACTATCCCGTTGTCAATGATTGACCGTTATTAGCCAATATTAGCCACTATTACCCATTGATGCCATTATTACTCCATTACAGTATCCCGTTTAAACAAAATAAATCCACCTAGAACCTCCCCCCGACGTTTCCGCCCAGCAGCCCAGTTGAAGGACAGCTCCTGCTGCAAGCGTCGGCGAGTTTCGCCACCACTGGCGCCACAGGCGGCTTCGATGGGACCAACCACCTGTGCAGCTGGTTCCCCTGGGGATTGAAGCGGCAAAAAGCACGGCAGTGCAGCAACATAGCCCTCAAGAGTTATATTATTTATAGTTATATATATATATATATAACCTTAGTTCCAGGATTTGTAATCCCATCTATAATAGTCTATAAGTGTTAAGGGCAATTATTGTATGGATTTCTAGTTGATAATAGTTGGTTTATGAAGGGTAAGTTGGCACATAACTTGAGACATTTGATTTGCTGGCGTTCGGACTGCGTGATTTGGAAATATCAAGGGAACTTCCAAGTGCTAGGAAGTGAAACCTACCCCCTCAACATCCTGCGTACTTTGGAGGTTTGTTCAATCAAGTTCAATCAAACATCAACAGGAAAACGCACATGAAACTGATTTGTTTACCTGCCAAGTTTCATTTTTTTCTCCAAGTCTGAGACTTGGAGGCATTGGAAGAAGCGTTCAAATGTTTCTCTCATAAGCTTTGAAAGCTGAGCTAGTGCCCCATACATAGCAAAAATGGTCTAGAACATTTAAAACATTGTAAAACCAGATGGGTTTATAGACGTTTTTCTTGGGTTTATCTGTATTTGAATGATGGGTGAAAAAAAAGAGAACTGATAGCGGATGGGCACCACATGGCCCTGTTTTCAGCTTTCAGTGAGCAATTACTTCGAACAGTGTACATGCCGTATGGTGAACATGGTTTGAACATGTTTTTTAACACTGTCGAGTTACCCTCCAGTAAGCTAACATAACTATGGAAGATCACCATTTTAAATGTGAAAATCCACTATTTCTATGGCCATTTTCAATAGCAAACTGTTAGTTTACCAGAGGGTACCTTTGTCCAATACACTGGCAAGTTTGAATCATCCAGCCTCCACCCAGGAATTCTCAGCGCCGGTGGCATCTGAAATGGCCTGAAAGCTCGGGGCGACCCGACAAGGCCCATGCGCTGGGGGACATTTCGATGGTTTTCGCATGTTTTAACGAGAAGAATTCAGACTTACCAAGTCAATTGGAAATCGACATTGCTGTAGTCAACTGGGAAATTATCTGAGTGGTCTGGGTGGATAGTGGAAATCAAACTAGCCACAAATAAATTCAAATAACATCAAATAACACATTGACCAGCTATTCTAGTATTGATTTCCCAGCAGTGAACTGTTGTAATTCCCTCAATGCTGAGCATCATGTGAAGGTGGTGCCCCAGTTCGGTAGCCAAGTTGGATTTAAAGTCGGTTTACCAGGGCTTAGATTAGAGATTACTACGCTTAACTGGGGGTTACAAGACTTATAAGCTTACTAACTACTCATGGGAGTATTAACATAGACCCTGAGAATAGCTATTTTTAGTGGAAACGAATCTTCCAATTCCGATGACTGCCAGGGTCGAACTGTTAATTTACCAGGGGGTATCACATGTCACAAATTTCACAACAGGGAACATGACTGCTGGAAAATCACCATGCTATTAATGGGAAATCAACTATTTCTATGACCATTTTCCATAGCTATGTTAAATTACCAGAGGGTATATAAATATATACATTATGTTTAATTACCACAAAGTGTATCCCCATTTAAATCTAAATCCTATTTGTCTGTGTATAGGATATTTTTCACTATAAAGTATTCAGTGTATTTATGCAATGTTAAGCTAATTCCCTAGTTTTGATCGTCAAATCCCCATAGAGAACATTGGTTGAATCCCAATCGTCCCCACATTTTACCAGTTATATCAGCAATCCATAGCGCATAGGTTATGATACAAAGGAAGAATGTAACAGACTTGTAGGAATCTTCTTTTACCCCATGTCTGGCCAAACAAAAATCCAAAAATCCCCATACCCTCTGGTAAACTAACAGTTTACTCTGGGAAATCACCATTTTACATGGGAAAATCCACTATTTCTATGGCCATTTTCAATAGCAAACTGTTAGTTTGCCAGAGGGTAAGTCAGCCATCCTCATCCCCAAAAGTTCATCCCCCAACGGCCACGGCCTGTCTCACAGCCTCCTGGGCTTCGGCCGGGTTCGCGGTGAAGACCTCCGCACTCGGGGTGGAGAGTCCAAGACCTCGGCTGCGGCGGAAGACGCCATGGCCGAGGCCTAGAAGTGGTTGACCCATTGCGCCAGGTAAGGGATATGAAATTGCTGGGTTTTAGATTTTAGATAGGCTTTCGAAATGACTTAGATATGTAGTTTTTGATTAGTCTGAATGTCAGGGTTCTTGAAACCCATTGAAGTGGTACATGACCCTAGTGGTTGGAGATGTCAGGGGCATTTCAAGGCCCATTTCATGACTGGCATGGGCTCAATCTACCAATTGTTCAGCTCCGTAAGCTCCAAAAAAACACATATGGCCGGCTGCACAGGCCTTCCAAAATAACCACCACGCCAAGGTTGACACCAGAACATGTCACATGTCACCCTCAAGAAGGTATGTTCCATTGGAGCAACTGCCTTTCAATGGCTTCTCTGCTTGGAGAATCTTGGAGTTTCCATTCCATTTCTCCACTTCAAGGATCATCCCAGCAACACCTTTCACATGCCCATACCGCCTGGGGAAGACAATCCCCTGGGCAATCACCTGGGGAACCCTGACATCCTCCTAGTGCTTCGACAATGGGCACCTGACAGTCGAAGGCATCAGGAGCAAATGCATAAGGGTGTCTCATCTCTGATTTGTGCCTTAAACAAATCAACCGAAAGGAGGGGATATGTTGAAGTGTCTATACAGTGAAAAAAGTATAGAATATAGTATCAACATATTAATATGCATGTATTTATGGGGTAGGTCATCCCAAGTAGGACCCTAAAACCTAAGAGAACACATTTTTTTGAACCACTAGACCCTGAAACTTAAGACCAGTCTAGCTTGAATATTCCATGCGATAGTGAAATGATTCGCTGGCTTGGTCCTGTCTTCATGACCCAACCGTCGGGGCCAACAGCCAGTGAAGTTGCTGGGAAATTGCCCAATCTGTTTTTTGCTCTACCAAAAGGTGATGTATGCCAATATATGTAATATTTATCATGTTCTTAAAGAAATGAATGTATATGATAAATAAATAAATGTATACGTTGCATAAGTCTGCCTGTATAATCCTTCGTGAATAAACATTAAAACACACATGTATAATATATATATATATATATATGTCTCCATGGCCATCTGGTTCTGTTCAGCGAGGCTGAAGCCGATCAGGTGGCCCAGAAAATATACATCAACATAGTGTTTTTATATATATATATATATACACATTGTATGTGTAACACATGGATATCTACATGTAAACTTCTATGCATATATACAGGAAACCCCAGATTTCATGGGAAAAACCATGGTTTCCTGTAGATTTTCCCTTAAACCAATCCAATGAATAGATGTATATATCATGTCATCATATCATGATCCAATTGATCCTTGGGAAGCCCATCCCCGCGGCCTCCGTACTGGTGCTAGTGGTGGATGCAGTGGACGACCGCGTCACGGAGGAGGTCACGCTGCTGGTCACGGTGCTGGTCACGGTGCTATACGTACCTGGCGACTGGCGACTAGAAAAGAATGGGTCGTTTGGCACGTAGATTATATATGTATATATATGGGAGTTTCCTAAAATGGAGGCACCCTAAAATGGATGGTTTATAATTGGAAAATCCTATTAAAATGGATGATTTGGGGGTACCCCTATTCTAGGAAACGTCCATATTGATAGATGTTAATAGATTTATGGTTTGTTCAATGTAAATTGTGTTCTCTTTTTAGCTACAAATCATTGCAAATTCTGATGGTTTTATATAGTCCTCACATCACAAATCATGCAAATTGATATATGCATGATATAATATGATATATCTAGCCAGCAACAAAATCAATCTCTTGGTTATTTGGAATGCCCACAATAAATGGAATGAACCATACACATCGGATTACCCAACAAGACAAGAACACCTGGTTTAGCCACACCCATTGGGTATTATTTGGCAGTCTATCAGCTGATTTCATTATACAAATCTGGATTGGCATGATCATAATAGGATGTTCTTTGGGGGCTTTTCTTGGTATGGCGACCCAGAATGGGGGGAACTGTGCCTACTTTGAAAGGCCAATCACATTTAAGGATCCAGGATGGCGTGCCACTGTCTGAACATGATCGTCAGTATGGCAGGTATGAGTGCCAATGACGTATGGCAAACAACAACTTCTATGCTGGAACACAGGAAGGCCTTCCCCTCCATTGTTGCTTCAAGTCAAGTCAGATATGTTTTTCGGAGGCCCATGAAGGGTAATGAAGGGTACCTTCCGAGTTGGCACCAGAGTGCGCAAGTTGCAGGAGAATAGAACTTGTGTTTCTCCATGTTTGATGGTTATTGCCTAGCATCCCTTGGCCCTCAAAGTACCTCTCAAATTCGTTGAAACTCTCAACATGTTGGTCTGAAGGCTCTTTTCACTAGGCAAACTGAGGGCCTAGGTATGCTAGTCTCAATCAACATGCCATTTGAGATCGTCTGAAGCTACTCTAAACAACACTCCGGTAATCTAATGCAGCAATGGAACAAACAAATGTCGACGACATTCCGATCAAACAATGGGATCTTCCACTGCTATGATTCTTCACACGTCTATGAAATAATATTTATTCAGAACTCATGGCCAATCTGAGAGACCCCCAAGTTTGAAAACAGAACAAGTTGTGAAAACACATTCTTCAATTACACACAGACAAACACCTATTATATCTATATATATATATATGTATCAACCAAACAAGGATATTACATGATATTCCTTTACCCAACCATGTGTATTACAGAAACACCACCAAGATACTGCGGATGGTTGCGAAATCCACCCGCAAAAGGACGGTTGAAACCCATCCAAGATATTGGGATGTATACCACATCTCTCAACTGGTGCTATGGCTATCTTCCATCTACAGTATTACACCACCCTCTGGTACACTAACAGTTTGCTATTGAAAATGGCCATAGACATAGTTGATTTACCTATGAATAATGGTGATTTTCCATAGTGAACTGGGTAACCATAACTTGTTTGCTAACTGTAAAACATTCTAAACACTAAGTATACTAGCCAGCTATCTATTTGGTGAAATACAATTGTATACCATACATAGACACCTAGTTATATCGCCATATCACCTATTACACCACCATTTCGCCCTAGAATTCGAGGACCTCACCTTCCAGCAGTGGAATGACTTGCCCGTGACTTCCCTGGCAGCTTGGGTAGAAACCAACTGTGGGGCCGTGGATGGCGGGGACCCCGGGGCCATAAAGCTGGGACTTCCATTGCAAGGGGTTACCCTCTGGTAAACTAACAGTTTACTATGGAAAATCACCATTATTCATAGGTAAATCAACTATTATTTCTATGGCCATTTTCAATAGCAAACTGTTAGTTTTCCAAAGGGTATGGGGAATAAAACTGTAGTATTCATGGCTCTATAAATGGGATATAGCTTGATATATATATATATAGAAGGGAATATAACTATTTAATTTATGGTTCTATAAATGGGATCTAAGTTGATATGACTCACTAGTGAATGGTTTCAAAATTATTCGAAAAATCAAGACACATCAGTGGGGGGCCCCACCTTGTATGGATTTGTATGGTAAGATTAAGATTGGATGGAACCAGGCTCAAAACCAACACTGCACTCAAACAAAAGATGGAAACGCAGTTGCTTTCTCCATGTAAGGTATGGACATGTCTGCCAAAAGTTAAAGTTTGAAGAGGCCATGGTTGTCCCTGTAACAAATGGAGACTTCTGTCATCCCCTTGGAAATTCACAGCTAAAACCGCGCAGCCGCAGAGCCATGCCCAGAAATACTGGCACAAACAGCCACGAAAAACACGTCCCTTAGCCCTTACGTTAGATACATGTGTATATTGATGCATGCTTAGATCTATCTATCTATCGATCTATCTATCTTGTCAATATAATATATCTATTCTATCTTATCTATCTTATCTATCTTATCTATCTCATCTATTTTGTCTATCTTATCTATCGTTCCTACCCTATCCTATCCTATCCTACCCTATTCTATCCTATCCTATCCATCCATCCATCTATCTATCTAATTCTATCTATCTATGATATATATATATATATAATATATATATATAATTATATGCTTTCATGTTTGCATGATCGGATGCATGGATGTAATAGTTGATGGGCATCACTTGATCTACGTATTGAGAAATTTATGTACCTATCTGTCCACGTACGCATGTTTGGATGTGTGTATCTACGCATATCTACGCGTGGCGCACAAGAAAGGCCAACATCAGTTTTATATCCACCCCCGCCCTTGCACCCACCTCCCAAGTATGGAGGCCAAGCGCCACTGTCTCCTGCATCACCAATCGAGATGAAAGATCAAAGGTATGGGTTGATCTGAAAATGGAGCACATCCCTATAATTAACAAAACATTAAGGAACATGATGATTAACTACCCTGTTTCAAAACAACCCCGGGGTCACAAACCAATGTGGACTTTTTGGCAACCCGATAACTCCTCATGCTGGTCATGCTGGTTACCTGGCATTTGAAGTCGGCAAGGGCCCCTGCAATGTCAACCCAGGATCATAGAGCCCCTGTTTCCTAATAGGTTGGCTCCACAAAATGGTCATACTTCTAATCGTAACTAGATATATATAATATGTATAAATGGTTTTAATTTTCTTTAACAATCCGAATAAACTGGGTGTTTCTGAATTCTAGGTGACGACAGTGACAATGCTGGTGGTCACTGGTAGAGGGCAACAACATGCAACAACCGCCCGGCAAAACTGGAATGTAGGAAAATGGAGGCGATAGGAATGGACCACAATTGGGCATACATCCCCCTAAAACGGAACGGTCGTAAAGGCACTCTAAAAATGTATAGGGATTCATCGAGCCTCCCCCCTGTGGGGCAAAAACTGGAGCTGATTCGTTGAGCAATCACAAAGTCCCTTCCAGCATTCATTTTGAATATCATCACTTCGAGGGCTTACCACTGGTAATTGATATCGCTGGTAAGTTGAACTTATTGCAATCGAATTGTCAATTGATATTACTGTTATTTTTTGAATATCACTGGTAATTGATTTGACAAAACATAATAGTTCAACTTACCACTCTTGGCCTCCCACTGGACTGGTGGTCCTCAGGAATGTCCATATCAATCTCCAGGAAATACCTGGCTGTTGAAGCAGGTGCGCCCTCAAGAAACGTAGGTCATTTGCCAGTCAAAATTGGAGATGTGCAAACTTCCCAGGTCAAATTGCCAGCTGATTATATAGTTGACATTTTGTTGAATTACCCTCTGCTAATGGAACATGGCCAGATGGGAAATCCCCTACAAATGGAGCTATTGGTAAAATCAACAACTAATGTTGAATTGTCCATTGCAATGTTTGATCACCGGAGGGTAGTATACATGTCACATCGTATGTTTATCTCATGGGCCACATGTAATCAAAACTCAAATCCCCTTGGAGGTGTGTGGTAGTTGATCCCATCCACATCCGGTGCAAGGATGGTATAACAGTGGTCAATAGTCATATCGCAGCGCATCGACAATATATAGATTTGTCACAAAATATCAATAATACCATAAAACCAATGACGAGTCTGCTGGTTTCAATCAACTTATCTGGTACACAACCGTTTTAACGTGTTTTAACCGTAGCATGTTGCCTGTTCAAATCACTCCTTAGGTTGGTTAAGCATTCATCTTTTGCTGCTTCCAAGTTCAAGCCCAAATCTAGGATTGAAACCTCTAGTTTCTCTTCAATTTCAATTTTCCCCGGATTTTCATGGAACATATCTCGGGTTCTTCGTTTATATCTAAAGCCTGAAGCCATCGTTTTTGGAGACCCAAGATCAGCACAACTCACCAACATCCTCAGCTCAGGGCACCAAAGGTCGGAGCAGCATTCGACCACCAGGTCTGCCTTGCTCTCATCGGCCTCGACAGTTGCGACGAGCTGAAGCGCACCACACTGGTCCTAGGCCGCGAAGCTTTGCCTGGCACCTTCTGGTAGCTTTTATACTTGGGGACGCATGGACATGTAGCCCCAGAAAACGCGCGATTCAATGGAGATGTGATGTGAGATGATAAAAGCACTTGGGGGTATTCATGCATATAAGATTCTAAGATCATATTAAGTTGTGGATGCAACCAACTCCACCAGAAAGTGCCCAAACCATGGGTATCTTCAAGGCTTTTTTCACCATCTATCATTGGGGAGGTCACCTTTGGGGGTTGGCTGAATACCCGCACCGTAATATAGAAAAATGGATAGACATGGAAAATGAAGAAAGGGCACACCAAACGATAACTCTCTCACTCTACCTAGGTTTAGTTCAGTAGATTATATAGTTGTTGGGTTTATAGTAGATATATCTATAGCTTGCTGCGGTTACAACTCAACTCCCAACGGAGATGGCACCCCTGGTATGTACAGATATACGAATATATACATATATATATATACATATATAACATAATACATACAGTACATGATTAAAAAGGGTAGTTGGTACGCACCGAAGATGAGAGGAAAGTAGCTTCCCATTATTGTAATCTGTTTTTTACTATTTGTTTTGGGGTTGCTGAAGTGCTCATCGTGCTTCAGTTTCATATCCTTGAAGAGCTGAGCTGGCCATATTGCAACACTGTCTGGGAATCTTCTTCCCTGCAAAAGGGTTCACCTCAATGTCTGTCTGCAAGGGCAAACTTTGTACGATGACCATTCAAACCCTGGCGCTCTCTACAAGATGCTTTCTAGATTCTCGTTTAGTCTTTCTTTGCCCCGGCCTCAGCGCTTAGCAGCCTGATTAACCACGGCTTCCACACTTCAGGCGAGTTGGTGATATTTTGTACGATGACTGGTGGTGTCGCAGTCTTTTCTCCTTCCCTGGTGGGGTGGTTGCAGCCTCATTAGGGCTATATGGCATGAAGAGGATCTCCAATGCTTCAATGCCGCCCTCGTTAATTAAAGATCTTCACTATGGTCTCTGCCGCCACGCTGTTTCTGACATGTCCATTGCGAAAGTCCGAATTGGGGTCTTCCAAGAATCTCCGAGAATTGCATGTGCTCAATTTTGGTTCGTGCCACAGGCGTTTCACACCCAGGACCTGGTTGCATGTCTAGTGATTCTCAGATGGCAATCTCGCCCTAACCCGGAGAATCCCCTCATGGGTATCTAAATGGGGTCAAAATCGCAGGGGGATTTTCCACTACTGCGATGTTTGATTGCCAAAGGGTAGAACCGAACCAGATTTCTTCTGGGGTAGATCTCAACGGATTCCAATTTACCTTAGGCAAATCTGGTGAAGAATTCAATGTAGGCATTTTGCTCTGGGTAATCCTTGGGGCATCACGTGACATCGCACTCCAAATTCAACTGGTGGCACCTTTGATCTTGAAGGAGGCAAACTTTGCTGGTAATTTAGCATAGGACAATTACCAATTACCATGTTTAAATATGTGTGATACGTAAATCATCCGCTATATATATAGGCCATTTTCCATGACAAATTGTGAGAAATACCAGAGGCTACTTGTAAACCATCCCACATTGGGCTTCCCTTTGACTTGACCAGTGAAACAAATTCCACATGTTTCCTCCCCAAAAAAGGAAAGAACAAATACCTCTATAACTCTAGAACACTTTTCGATCTTTTTGTCATGGTTGATAGAAAAATGAAACAACATATGTCTTTTTGCGAAAGTAGTCTGGTGTAAAACAACCCCTGAATGATGATAACAACATGCCCCTTTTCACCATAGGCATTTTGTGGTACTTTCGGTGTCAATTCAGATGAATGACTGAGACCAGAAGTGATTTCAAACTGTATATGTCTTCATGTGCAACAATGTGGGTAAAACATTGCCATAAACATCCATAAACCACCCATTTGGGAATGGTAAACGTACCACCTATTTGTGGTGAGTCATTGGGGATGGTGCATTATTGTTTTACCAACATTAGATCAACCAATATCTATGGTGCAAACCACAGGCACATGTTGAATGTTGCTTCACCAACACTTGAGCTTTGGTGCACCCCCACCACTCACTTCGATCTTCCAAGCATCCATCAATGATACCTTGTACCCTGCCAAGGCAGAGGCTTGAAACAGATCATGGGAAGTCGAGCACCCACAAAAAGAACCCAACAATAGATACGTCAGATTCGCCTTTGTGGAAGTGCTCGTTGGATGTTGTTGGTGGCTCATGAGTCCTTAGTAAACCATTAACTATGACATTGCTTGGGTTTGCTTAAGGAACCCCCCAATCCTATAGACCCCCAAGATTCGTGGATTTCCTATTGGGAAAATAACCAATCAGCGACTAAACAAAGCCATGTTAGGAAACCCATTGATGCCATTACACTCCATTCTTATCCCTATTAAAACCATATAAATCCACCTAGAAATTGTGTGAACCATGAACATTGTGGTGCTGTCCATCTTGCTACCGGGAAGTGGCTGATTTCTTGCCAGGCCTAGCGCCTCGTTCCCAAATGCCGCCCAGCGCAGCTCGCCGCGGAGACGCCGGGAACCGGGCCAGGCCTGCGGTGGAGATGGGCTGCGGAGGAAATATATGGAAAACAACAAGAAGTAGATGGTGATTGGATTGGTTTAAGGGAACATCGAAACCGGAAAACCCCCATATTTCATGATTTTCATGGTAAAATCAATGGTTTCCGCTTACGATTTTCCATGAAAACCAATCCAATGGTTGGGAAAACAAAGGAACATCTTGAAATATATGGTGGACATAGATAAGAAAATTGGGGATGTCCTGTATGTAAGTATAATGATGTGCCCACCAGCTGCAACTTGTCTTCTGTTCACCCATTAAACTTCTACACTTACCCATAAACCCATACGCTTAGCTACAGATGAGGTAGGCAGATCGCAAACCTGACAATAAATGGATGTGGCTACCCTAGCTATGCTGTGCTGAAGTTTGTCCTCTTGACAAAAATGATCCAGCAGGTATTGACCAATTGGATCCAATTTGGTATTATGAGATTACAATACAAATTACAAATATTACAAATACCAGTGCCAGCTGCGTAACTAGACTTCAATTGGAACTCTACAATCAGTGCATCAGCGACACGAAGAAAACAGAGTGCATGCACCTTAGAGCTCGGAATCTAAGAAAGGTTGGAGCACCACCCTTCCCAGTTAGTCCCTCCAACTACAATATTGAACCAGCACCCGCATAAACCATAGTTTAGTACTGATTTCCACATATCTGGGACCATTCAATGGGAGTGTTTAATATTATATAGGGGGATTGAATTACAAGGGGTTGAAACCCACTTCCTCTTTTGGCTTCCCTAGCTTCGGTTCAACAATCCCTGATCCGCTACCCGCAAGACATAATCATAATGCAAGGCAATAATGACTCTCCCTCTCTCTCTCTCTTGGCTATGATACTGTCAGTATCATTAGCTCGTCACAATATGTACTACCAAAAAATCGATGATCATTTTTATAATTTGAAATAAGGTCAATTCATCTCAATTCTGATTATTCTTAAAATCAAATGAATAGAAATCATCATCATCATCATCATCATCATCATCATCATCATCATCATCCTCATCATCCTCATCATCATCATCATCATCATCATCAAGATCTAAAAACATAATAGTAGCAATGATAATAAAAATAACAATAATAAACAATCATAAACATCCTCACCCTCCTCCCAGCCGACCTCCAAGACCAGCATGGCACAGCTCTCGCAGCTTCCGACAGCTCCGTCGCTTCGCTCCGTCATCGCCACGGAGCACAGCTCCATCGACGGGCAGCTGCTGAGGTCCGAGGAGCGCCCGCTGGGGGTGAAGCCTTGGGGTGAACGAAAAGAGGGAGGTCCACTAGCAACAAAAAGCAAGGTGGGGCCGGGCCCCATAGTTTGCAAAGGTTGGTGAATTTAATTCCAATAACTGTTGGGTTGATTAAAAGGATATAACGAACTAGTTGACTAGATATAGTTCAAGGGGAGATTGTAAACCCAAAGAAATGTAACTGGGGTGCACCACCCTGAGGTATATATGTGATTGATTATAGGTAAGTTGGTTGAAATGGCTTGGAAGCCTGCTTTGTTCTGGGATGTGCATCCCAAAGATCAAAGTGGCTATGGAAGTAGAGTAGCAGAATAAACACAACTGGAAGCCCCTGCCTGCAACTTTGGGGTGACAATTCTTCCAGACATCAGCCAAGGCATATACCCCATCTCTGGGGTTGAAAATCAAGACATGTATGAGAACCCCCCAGATTTATTCCGAATCCAAGTGGATCCCATTAGGTCCCATCATAAATTATCATAAATCCCCAATAGTACCCTGTGGCTATTTAACATAGCCATGGAAAATTGCTAATTTTGGGTGATTTTCCCAGCTAGAAACCTCCAATTTATAGGGGATTCTCCATGGCTGTGTTCAATAACCAGAGGGTATCATAAATCCCCAATACAATGTGGGGCCCCCTAGACAGCTAAGTTGGTTTATAACTCGAATAAGTATGGTTGATGATATTTATAACTTATAACTATCCCATATGCTCCATGTAGTGAATATTTATCTACATTTGGGCTACTTTTGGGGTAAATGTAGGTAAATATTCCATACATGGAGCATCTGGGTATAGTATTCAAGGGGTTTATAAACCGACTTATAACTGGGGGGCCCCAGATTGTAGTAATGTTTCGGGATCCCAATCCCCACAGCTTGGTCCACCCCCCGAAAGAAAGATCCAAGTCGCAGGCATCAGCTTCCAAGGGCCCAACGTCAACTCGCGGAGTTGGGTGGTCCGGAAGTTGGGTCTGTCAACTGACCGGTTTTCAAGGCTTACCCTCTGGTTTTTACTGTTACATAACGATGGAAAGTACTAATGGCAATTTTCAATAGCTATGTTTGTTTACCAGAGGGTGACCATCCGGTGCAGAACCAAAGGTGGCTAGCTGGGAAATGCCATGTAAATGAAGGTTGTAGTTGGGAAAATCATCGAAATAAATGGGTGATGTTCCATTTCCACGTTTGATTACAAGGGGGTAGGATGGGTAGGTGGCCTTGAAATAACTTAGACCGGGGGATAGCTACCAATCCAACCCCAGTCAGGTGACCTACCCAATCATATCAAGCCCTCATTCACCACCAACAGACACCTAGAAGATCCTAGAAGGGTTTATCAACCCATCTATTATTCTAGGGGGTCACCTCTTCGACGGCCAGTCATCCCATTTTTTTCACATCGTGACGTTTCCGCAGCGCACTGCAAAGTCAACCCTATAAGGTTCCTCAACAACATCATTACCGTCAACAACGGTGGTGGCCTTAACATCAGCATGGTTTTTGATTTGACCTTTGATCAGTGTTCCATATTGTTTCGGGGTATTTCCGGAATGTAGGTCCGAGCCAATGGCCGAATGGTCCACATCGGTGCCCTCGCGCCGAAGTGAACCCCACGAAGGAAAATACGGGGCTCGTTGGTCTTATCCACAAGAACGCAACACACAGGCGATCCTGATGTCTCCTGCTCACCACACTCCTGGTACTTCTGAACGCCATCCGCAACGTCTTCGGGGTCATTTCGCCAAACGGCATCATCAACAGATTCATGTTCAGTATAGTGCAAGTAAGTCGACGAGCCTTGGCCGTGGCCTTCAAACATGAAACCAGAAAACCACCACTGAACCTTTCAACAGAGTTCCGGACAACATTGGTTCCAATGAAAACATCGGAATCGGCTTCACAACCTTCCACTCTGACATTTCCGAATGGGGTTCAACACAAAGAAGAACGGGACACAAAGAAGAACGGGAGCGTCATCAATTTAAGTCGTCCTCGGTGACCTTCGCTGGGCTTCCATCAGAAAGGAAACACCGGTGATCAACCAGGTATCCCATTACCCTCTGGTAAACGTTTACATAACTATGGAAAATCACCATTTTTTATGGGAAAATCCACGGTTTCTATGGTCATTTTCAATAGCTTTTTGTATGTTTCCCAGAGGGTATTTAATCCCATCATCATCCCAATGGTTGGGTGCATTGATACAAGGTGAGGCCCCCGGTTGGCGATTGCTCAGTTGACGCACGTGAAAAACTACACGTGGACGCTTGGGACGTGTAGCAACAGAACTGGAGAGGCCTCAAAGGATCATCCCACTTATAGAAAGTGGTAACCCTGGTTGGCAAGTCCCCTTTCATGGATCCCATTTACCCTCCGGTGTCATCAAACCTGGCAAGCTGGGAAATCCCCGAACGAAAAATGGAGTTTTCTGGGAAGATCCCCGAATTGAATGGTGGAATTTTCCAGCACGCCATGTGTGATTACCAGAGGGGACACATCATAGTGGGACACAACCCCCTGGTCATCTCCAGGAACCATCCATGATCATCTCCAGGCACCGAGGCCAAGCTACACTTCTCCTGGCTCATCGGCACAGCGCCGTAGAAGTGACGACACCAGCTGTGCAAAGGGCTGCTGGTAGAGCTGGAGCTAGTCCTCAGAGTTCGGTCGAATGAGGGCAGAAACGTATGGAGGATATGATGGGATATCATGGCATAGGAAAGCCGTGGAAAACTTGGATGTTGGAGTTGAAACAAATATAATTTGATGGGATAACTAATGGGATTTAATCAAGAAACATGGTGATATCATTGGATATAATGGCATAGAAGCAACAAAAATATACAAAAATAAGGAAACTCTGGCAATTTAAGAGTGTGCTTGTAGAAAACTGCAATCTATGACAGGCATAGCCAATATATAACTTGCAGCTATGGTGGGCTGGCTGCTCTGCTACCCAAGGTTATTCTGGGTCCCCCAGCTGCTTGGTTGACTACCTGATTTTTGAGCCGGTGGATGATCTTGGAATCAAGCAACAGAACCAAAGAAATGAACATAAAGTGTCAACATTTTGAGTAAATTACTCTTCGTGTTTACTTGATCTTATAAGTAGCTTAATAGAACAATACATCATATGTATAACTGATGATAAACTGGGTGTGTCCCCCCTTTGTTGCTGTACATAGCGAGTGAAAACGCGCAGTTCCGACTTACGAACAGGAACTGGGTTGCATTTTTCAATCCACGTTCACTCTCAAACCTTCAACGTCCATCCCCCAACTAAGATAGACTCCGCTAAAGAGGAGTTAGAAGATCAGTTTCCACCCAAAAAAGAACTGTTTTCAGGGCTTGAGTATGGATCAAAACCCTGGCACATAGCTTGTACATGGATGTCTATCCGACCTAATATATATATATATATTTAAATATTTATATCTCATTATTGATTTATATATTTTTCTGTGGGTTCCATCCCCATTCTGGATCCACCATCCATAGTCATCAAGCGACAGTGTGGTCGAGGTACTGCTGATGCTAGTACCTCGATTTCCAGCCATTGCTTCAAACCATCATGGGTGGCTGTATCACCGTTGGAGTCGGTTATATGGCGAACTGAGTCAAAAGCCTGGTACCTTCTGTTCACCCCAAAATAGCTGGGATTTATGGATGAATTCATCCCATGAAATTTGATAAATTCGTAGGGTTTTGATCCATCCCCATATGTTTCATGATGTTTTACTACCACTTCATGGCGTTTAAGTGCTTTCTCTAGCTGAATACGTCACTATATTTTGCCTTAAGTGAGATTTCCTCCTCTCCCTGCCGAGGAAACAGCTGGAAACAGTGACGATTCAATCCATTCAATTCATCATCCCAAATTTCATAAACGTGGTTGAATCAATAGGAAACCATCAATTTCTGATGATGAATACACATATCAAACCCATTTCTGGTGATATGGCGATGGTTCATTGGTTTTACCACATCAGATCCAAGTAGTGGTATCCAATGTGTGGACCAGCTGCTCGCATGACCCATCTTGGGCAGCATTTCGGTTGCTACAACAACAACAACAACAGCAACAACAACAACAACAACAACAACGACAACAACGACAACAACAACAACAACAACAACAACAACAACAACAATTAGTTTCCCTTCCAGCTGGTCAACATGGCTCAACCAAAGTGAAGCCCTCACGCGCAACCCTTCTCAACGGTCGACTTCACACACCCCAGTGCTGCCAAAAGACTGGTGGCCTTGAGACAAGCACAGCTGCTCAAAGAGGGGTTAGTAGCGGTTGTTATAACGGTTATATAGTAGCTTCGCTCGGGTCCGAAGCTAGAAGACTATTATGCAAGAAACTAGAAATATGCAAATAGAACTTCCTTGAGAATCATGGGACTCTGATGGACTCTGGTGAAATGTATGGGTTCTATTCATGACCTGGGGGCCTTCCAACCTGAGGGGGAGGGGGCATGGAAAATATGGAAATGATGATCATGCAGGTCATGCGTCAATTAGAAGTGTAGCTTCAGCTGAATTTCAAGTCCTCAAAACGGTTGGCATTGTTGCCATACCAAAATGGATTGAAATGGTAGCGCCATAGGGGTCAATCATTTGTCCATGTGATGTCTGCACACATTGTATGTCTGATAAGTGTCAAGGCGTGATATTTCTGACATGAGCCCTTCGGTGAAGCCAAAACGAGGCATCACGAACCTTCACAGTCCCAGTGCAGAAACTCTCGGCACAACTGTTTGGCGAACTATCAAATATCGGTGTGTCGAAAAATGTGGCGCCATGCCCTCTAACTAACGACTTTAATTAGGGGAAATGATGGTCAACCAATGGATTTGGAATGATTTGGAGGTACCCTGTTTTCAGACATATAGCCATATCACTGCTAAGGACACTCAATTCGTAGAGCTCCTTGGTCCCTCATTAATGCAAGGCATATGAATACCCATAGCTCCCAACCTCTCTCACATCCACCGGACAGCCAGTTCAAGTTGCAGTTCCAGAAGTGGTGGACGTCTGGCTAGAACTCGTCGTCTGAGTCTCTGATGACGTTGTGCTGCTGTTGCTTGTGCTGGACGTGCTGGTGCTAATTGTTTTGGATGTGGTACTGGTGTAGCTTGTAGAGAATGTGCTTGAGCTGCTAGTCTGTGTCTGTGAAGTAGCTGTGCTGCTGTTGCTTGTGCTTGAGGTACTGCTGCTGCCCGTACTGGATGTGGTACTTGTCGTTTGTGTTTCTGTTGTTATTGTAGTGGTGGTGCTTGTACTTGAGGTGCTGATACTGGTTGAACTTGATCTGGTACTTGTGTAGCTTGAGCTGCTAGTCTGTGTCTGTGAAGTAGCTGTGCTGCTGTTGCTTGTGCTTGAGGTACTGCTACTGCCAGTGCTGGATACGGTACTTGTCGTTTGTGTTTCTGTTGTTATTGTGGTGGTGGTGCTTGTACTTGAGGTGCTGATGCTGGTTGAACTTGATCTGGTACTTGTGTAGCTTGTNNTGCCTGTGCTGGATGTGGTGCTGGTGTAGCTTGTAGAGAATGTGCTTGAGCTGGTAGTCTGTGTCTGTGAAGTAGCTGTGCTGCTGTTGCTTGTGCTTGAGGTACTGCTGCTGGTTGAACTTGATCTGGTACTTGTGTAGCTTGTAGAGAATGTGCTTGAGCTGGTAGTTTGTGTCTGTGAAGTGGCTGTGCTGCTGTTGCTTGTGCTTGAGGTACTGCTACTGCCAGTGCTGGATGTGGTACTTGTCGTTTGTGTTTCGGTTGTTATTGTGGTGGTGGTGCTTGTACTTGAGGTGCTGATGCTGGTTGAACTTGATCTGGTACTTGTGTAGCTTGTAGAGAATGTGCTTGAGCTGGTANGCTGCTGTCGCTTGTGCTTGAGGTACTGCTGCTGCCTGTGCTGGATGTGGTGCTGGTGTAGCTTGTAGAGAATGTGCTTGAGCTGGTAGTCTGTGTCTGCGAAGTAGCTGTGCTGCTGTTGCTTGAGCTTGAGGTGCTGATGCTGGTTGAACTTGATCTGGTACTTGTGTAGCTTGTAGAGAATGTGCTTGAGCTGGTAGTCTGGGTCTGTGAAATTGTTGTGCTG